>JASDQU011400430.1:25750-62225 GCA_032191745.1 Picea mariana | reverse complement strand
GTAATTGCATACTATCATCATTTCAATTTGGTATCCCTGTACTGATAAATTAACATCAAAGTTTTCCAGTTAGAAATAGATCTCATAATATCCCATAATTCAATTTCGACACCCATTCATAAGATTATCATTTACCCAAAATAGATTGCATCATATCCAACATCAATCTAATAGTATTTTTAACATTTATAAAATTCTTCATTCTCACAATATGTCGCATCATATACATCATCATCAATAACATTTAAACATTCATAAAATTTACATTCACATAGTAGATCGCATCATACACATCATCATCAATAACATTTAAACATTCATAAAAGTTCATAAATTTTAAAGTTTAAGTGTATCACTTAATACTTTCACTGTGACTAGAAAATAAAGTATATAGGCCTCAGGTAATCCTGGTTGTCTAAGTCAAAAGGTGGTGTTACATACACCCAACCTTAGGGAAACATGTTCTCGAGGTGGTCAAGAAAGTGAAGGATAGTCTCGCCGTAGTGTCTCGACGTCTTTCCAAGTAGCAGATCCTGGACTATACTTGTCCCACTGGACCTTAACTTGGTCTACTAGACGTTTCCTGAGCTGCCAGATTCTATGGTCCAATATGCGTAATGGTTCTACAGTAAGGGTTCCCATGTCTGATACTTGTAATTCCTTAAAATTTAGTTTATGTGATTCATCAGCAACATAATGACGTAAAACAGATACATGAAATACATTATGAGCTTTATGAAAGTCGGGTGGAAGTACGAGATGATAGACAACGGGTCCAATTTTCTCTTGGATTCTGAATGGTCCTATAAATCGAGGTGACAAGTTTGTTCCCTTCCCAAACCATATGGTACTCTTATTAGGCCTGATACGAATGAAAACCCGGTCTCCCACTTCATAACTTCGGTCGGTCCTGTGTGCATCCGCATAACTTTTCTGCCTATCCTGTGCTTCCTTTAGTCTCTGCCTAATCTAAATCACCTGTTCTTCCATCTCCTGAATCACTTCTGGCCCAATTGTTACTCGGTCTTCTAGTCTATCCAAATTCAATGGCGTTCTACATGGCCTCCCATACAAAGCTTTGTAGGGTAGCATTCCGATGGAGCTATGATAACTATTATTGTAGGCAAACTCTACCAAAGGTAGGTACTTCTCCCACTGGGTTTGATTATCCATTACATACATCCTAAGCATGTCTTCCATGACTTGATTTACTCTCTTAGTTTACCCATCTGTTTCAGGATGATAAGATGTGCTTAAGTTCAACTGAGTCCCCAACGCAGACTGTAAACTTGTCCAAAACCTAGAAGTGAATATGGAGTCCCTATCTGAAATGATCTTCTTAGGTATCCTGTGCAAACGAATAACCTCACTTACAAACACACGTGCCACATCAGTGACGTCGTAAGTGTCTCTAACAGGAATAAAATGAGCACTCTTGGTTAACTTATCCACTATCACAAGAATGGCATTGTGTCTATGAGATGTGAGCGGCAACCCCACAACAAAATCCATAGAGATGACTTCCCACTTGGACATAGGAACATCATGTGGTTGTAGGAGGCCTGCCAGGTGATGGTGGTCGACTTTCACTTGTTGACATTATAGGCACTTGGCAATGAAATGGACTACATCAGGCTTCATGCCTACCCAGAAGAAGAGTTTCCTTATATCTGCGTACATCTTCTTCACACCCGGATGCGCACAATAAAGTGATGTATGGGCTTCCTTCAGTATGATGCTTCGAATATCCCCATTATCAGGGATGTATATCCTTCCTCGATATCTTAACAATCCATTTGTTTCCAGACTATATCCTTCATACTTTGGGTCTAACTGCCTCCTGCTCTGGAGGTTTGAAGTAACCTTTAAATACCAACTATCTCCAGGGAGTTGTGTCAACACATGTTCCCTCAGATTAACCTTTAAGGCTACCAAGGAGAAGATACATGGTCTCCTACTCAAGGCATCTACGACCACATTTTCCTTTGCCTTGATGTACGTAATACCAAAATCGTACTCACTCATAAACTCACTCCATCGCCTTTGCCTGGAATTCAGATCTCTTTGAGTGAAGAGATGTTTTAAACTTTGATGGTCCGTTTTGAGCTCAAATTTTTGCCCCACAAGATAGTGCCTCCAAATTTTTAGAGCTATCATTACAGCTGCCAACTCTAAATCATGAGTAGCATATAACTCTTCGTGTTTCTTCAAATTCCTTGATGCATAAGCCTTTACTCCTCCATCCTGCATTAACACGGCCCCCAACCCTTGCTTCGAGGCATCCGTGCAGACTGTGAAGTCCTTTTCCATATCCGACACTCATCGAATTGGCGCACTGGTTAGTAACCTCTTAAGCTCAATGAATGAACTATCACATTCTTCTGTCCATTCATACCTGACCCCCTTGTGTTGCAAACTGGTGATGGGTTTCACTATTTTTGAGAATCCTTCCACAAATCTCTGGTAATAACCTGCTAGTCCCATAAAGCTTTTCACCTCATGGGCATTTCTCGGCACTGGCCACTCCATAATGGCCTTTACCTTTTCTAGGTCCACAAAGATTCCTTCGCTGGAAATGAAATGACCTAAATAGTGGATCTCTTTCTAGAAGAAGGAACACTTTGACAACTTCCCATATAATTTTTTCTCTCTAAGGTAGGACAACACTACTCGTAATTGTTCGTCATGTTCTCTTTCATTCTTGGAATAGATGAGGATGTCATCTAGAAATACTTGTACAAAATGATCTAAGTACTTCCGGAATACGTTGTTCATGAGGCTCATGAATACTGCTGGTGCATTGGTCAATCCAAAAGGTATGATGACGAACTCATAATGTCCAAACCGAGTTCGGAAGGTAGTTTTTGGGATATCACCTTCCTTAATCCTTAACTGATGATACCCTGATCACAAATCAATATTTGAGAATACCACTACTTCTTTCATCTGATCGAAGAGGTCATATATTCATGGCATTGGGTACCTATTTTTCACTATAGTATGGTTCAAGTCCCTATAGTCTATACACAGTCGTAAGGATCCATCCTTCTTCTTTAAAAAAATTACTGGTGTGCCCCAAGGTGAGACACTGGGCCCTATTAGTCCTAAGTCCAGTAACTCTTTCAACTACATTTACAATTGACAAAGTTCTTGGATATTGGTTCTGCACCAGGTTTTAGCTCAATAGTAAAATCAAGCTCCCTCTCAAGAGGTAACCCTGGTAACTCGTTTGGAAAAACATCTTTAAATTTTGACAATACCGGGTACTGATCCAATGAGGGTCCCTTCCTTTCATTCACTGCTTCCACTACATAAAGTCGACACCCTTGCCTCAAGCATCGCTTAACCTTCATAGTTGATATAAAGCGCAACGACACTTTTCTCTGTACACCCTGGATCTCTACTGGTCTTCCTTCATTGTCGAAACAAAGCACCCTCTTTGCGAAACAATCTACCAAAGCTCAGTGAGCGRCTAACCAATCCATTTTAATGATTCGGTCATATTCCCTGAGAGCAGTGACATATACCTTCAACATGGTAGTACACACTCCTAGATCTACTATACAATTATCGACACTAGGTCCTACTGCTTGTTTTTCCCCCGAAGCCATCTTGACTTGTTTAAAGTCATCGTGCTCGTAGGCTGCCAACCCACTCTTTTCTAATGTAGATGGTGAAATGAAACTATATATCGCACCAGAATCAAACAAAATCTTAACATTGATATGATTTAGCATATCTGATGACTCCACCACTGTGGATTGATGTTCATCCCGACGATTATTAACCACTGTGTAAATCTGGTGGTTGCTACTTGCTCTCCCCTTCGATGCCTTTCCTTCTCTATGCATGAACCCTGATTGTAACTCTGGGCAGTCACGCTGGTAATGGGGTCCTTCGCACCCCCAACAGGTAACACGAGATTGAACCTGTGCACTTTTATGTGACTGTCTCTGGAATGAGTTCCTTCCCCTGGAACCCCTGCCCCTACTAGTTGTTCCCTGAGATGGTCGTGGACCTATCTGCGTTGTTGGCGATGAACAACATGCCACACTTGTTTCCATTGAAATCCCTGTGACTATTGTCCTTGGCACGACTTTGTTACCATATGACGGTGGCCTTGAGCCCCCTCCTTTAGGAAATGTCCTCAGGGCCTTCTCTATGAATCTAGGGCGATGCGGAAATGTCAGTCTTGTACCCCCGGTTAAGTTCATGTGTTCCTCTGCATAATGCGCATTTTCCACCGCTTCCTCTATTGAAGACGGTTTCCACATCCGCACCATAGCTCTTATCTTAGGGTTCAATCCATAGACGAAGCGCTCTACCTGTCATTGGTCATTATCCATATATGAAACATATTTTACTAGTTCCATAAATCTAATCTCATATTCTTCTATACTTCTATTTCCCTGTACTAAGGTGTGAAATGCCCGTACCTGTTGTTCCTCGTAGTATGCTGGTAGATATTTCCTTCTGAACCTCTCCTCGAAAAGTTCCCAAGATAATGTGTCTGGGGTAAGGTGCAGTTGTCCTTCTAGGTTGCCCCACCAGTTCAAGGCACTTTCTCTTAACTAAAAAATTGTGATCTTTGCCTTTGAGTTGGACGCATAGTCCCTTAAGGAAAAACACCTTGTCATGCCTTCCAACCATGCTTCCATGTGTTCACTGGCGCGACCCCCAGCAAACTCTAGAAGTTTGATCTTCTGCAATTCTCGCGTGCTGTCTTTGGGTGGAGGTCCTCCCCCTGAATATCTTGACACTTATGGATTACCTGTTCCAGATAGTGGGCATTCCACTTTAGTCCCTACCGGTTGTCTCTCCTTTAAAGTCTCATTAATGGATTCCAATGAGCGTAGTATGAGAGCTAGTTTGGGCGATGGTGGTGGTGGCATTGGTGTTGTTGGTGGTGCTTGCGACGATGCTCCCCTGCCTCGACTCCCTCGAGTCCTGACCATCCTGTATGCTTTAACCTGCATCAACGAAAGTTGTCAGGGTGAGTTCAAGGACATTTCAAATTGGTGCTACTTAAACTAGAAATAGGGTTAGGCATAAGTTTTCTTTACTTGTCTGTAAACAGACATTACTCCTTTAGGGGATTGGCTAGGTTAGGGTTAGGATTAAGCATCTAATCTTGATTTCTTCACCCCTATAAAAAAAAAAAAATTGTTCCCTTTCCCTGTAGCTATGCTAGCCTTGCGCCATACTCGCCAATTCCTATGCTTACTCTCCTAGTGCATATTCCGCCTCCTTTCTGCTTGTCCTAGTCTAAGTCCTTTTAACTTTTCTCTTACAACTAAATATCCTCTGATGCTTGACTCGTGATCTTTTTCTTCGCGCGTAGTGTTGGCGTTGTCGATTTCTGCATTGATATTTAGTGTTGACTTTGATTGGTGGACTGGAGTGGAGGGACTTGGCGCTTAGCTCGATGAGTTGTGTGTACGGTCTTGTGATCCTGACGCTTGGACAAACGGAGTTTATACTTGGGATGCAAAGATCAACAACGCTAAATAAGCCTTTACCTTGATTTCTGGTGCATTCACTAGCTATGATTCAACTTGGTTAGCTGGCTCCGGATCATAGATTAGGTAATAAGCCAGTTGGTCTTAATCTTCCTACTGTATCTTCCTAATAATAATACCACCCTAATCCCTACAGTGTTACCATTAATCTAAATAAGTATAAGAAATTATTTGTAAAAACCTATGAGGGAACGTTGGTGTTGGTGTTCCTCTTAAGGCACTTCGCTTGGTGGGTGGTCATGGGTTCAAAACCCATAGACTCCCCCAAATTTTAATCTCTCCAATATAATTTTTATTAGTATCGTAATGTTATGTTTAAATATTATTAAATATGTTAATGTTAATAACACATTACTTACTTAATTATTATTATTAATTATTATTATTAAGTACTTTGGATAAAATTAAGTTTAGAAAGTAAAATACTTAATTTATATGCAAAAACTTTGCTTTGACATTCAACGAGATTAGAAATTTAATCTAATTATTAGAATTAAGATTTAAAATTAAAATTAATTATTTAAAATGCAATTAAAGTAATTTAAAATAAAATCAATTAAGTAAAATAATAAAATAAAATATAATATAAAAAATATATATATCTACAATCGGGCAGTGGGTCCTCGCATGAGGCCCACATGCCCCCTCCTCCCTGATGGTCATCCCATAACCCTAAAACCCTACACGCCTCCTAACAAACCCTAAACTCCTCAACTCTAACGCTCCCTCATTGTTGCCTCTCTATTATGCTGTCTCCCTCTGCTCTTGGCGCTGGTGTATGGCGGTGACGCTTGGGCGTTGGCTTGTATATTGTGTGGGATGTTCTTGGATTGTGCTTTGACATACAGACTCAAGATTTGGCTTTTATTTTGCATGTAGTTGTTAACCTGCCTGTGTTATGTTTGATGCAGGTGTTCGACAGTTTGGAGGATTTGGAAGCTTGGCATTGCCGCTAGTCTAGTGTGTTGGCTTCTCAGTTTGGTGTTGATGTGTTCAGCTTTGTGGTTGTTGCGCCTCCTCCCTGTACCTTGCGCATGGTTTGCATATGAGTGGCTATATATTTTTTTTATTTTCCAGAGTGTGAGGCTATTCCTCGGAGCTCATGCGCTGGGTTTCTGTATTGGGTGACACATGAGGCCATTCCCCGAAGCTCACGCGTTGGGTTTGTGCATTGGGTGATGCGTGATGCCATTCCCTGGAGCTCACGCACTCGGTTTTTGTATTGGTGCTGCGTGATACCATTCCCTGGAGCTCATGCGTTTTTCTATGTGATGTGATTCCATGTGTAGGGTTCGACTGTGGTTCTGCGAGTGTAGAGATGCGTTGTGCATTAAGATTTTTCTTTAGTGGATTGGCATTTGATCGTTGGGCTTTGGTGCTTTGTGTATGACTTGTGGTAAGTGCTTACTCATGGATTTGGCTGGACATTTGTATTGTAGAGACATGTTGAACAAAGAGGCTTGGCGCTTGCGCGGGCTATGGCGCAGATGGTTAGCGCATTGCTGTAGTAACTTATGTGTTGACTTGTTCTTTAACATGTGGACTCGGAGTTTGGTTATGGTTTAGACTCACATCACCTATGCTCACACACAACTCTTTATGGTGGCCTTCTCTATCTCTCTGTTTGAATTTTGCTGTGCATTTTAACCTCTGGCAGGTTTTGTTTTTGTGTCATTTCAAACCCTAATTTTTTTTTTATATATTTATTTATTATTATTTTTTATATTTATTTATTATTTTGTAAACACAGAAACAAGAGATTAGAAGTTTCTCCTTTACAGGAGTCTTCTCTAACTTGAGGAATGTTTCTCCACATGTGTGGAATGCTTTCCCAGACTTGTAGGAAATGTAGATGTGAATTTACAAAGTGCATCATTGATTTTCTTATGATATGAAGAACAAAAGGAACAAAATTAAAGTATTGAAGGGATGGCATTTCTCATCATGTAACCATAGTTTAGCTATTTATTTATAACTCATTCTTCCCAGATTATAAGCTGTAAAATATACCCATGCTTGGTAGAAAATAAAAAATGAAAAATTGGAATAAATTGTCTTGAGTTATAGGAAATTTTTGGGAAATGTTTCACAGCCACTTCATGTCGTTTTGGTAACAGAAACAACTTCCAAATTCCATGTCGGCATGTTGATATTTAGATATTTAGATGGCCTTGTAGCCTATTTATTACTCTACTTGAGAGTCATCCTTAGTTTCTAAACATTCACAAAGGATGAGAATTATGTACTTATAGCCTAGGTGGCATTGTAAACCTGCCATTACTACAAAAGTACATAGTTTGACCTCAAATGATAGGAGAGATGGTTAATCCCACTTTCCACAGATAATACCAGGTTTGTTCATAGAGCTAAATAATGAACTCATGTTTAAGAGAACACCTTTCCAACGATTTTAGGAGATTTATGTTTGGCTTGAATGGTAGATATTGCATTGGTGCACATATATATTTCTTTCAATGTGTTAGAGGTGCCATTAAACTAGGTTAGTGATACCTTCTGTACCCTGTTGCTTTGTTGATACTTTGTGTATCAGATATCTGCAAGTTATGTTTACTCGAGATTACTGATAATATTATTTTATTGAATCTTATTTTAACCTAGTTTGCTTGTTATATATTAGGACAAACGTCAGCTATCCTCTATGAAATCTAATGGTTATTTTGGTTATCAACAATCACCATTGTTGGTCCTAACTCCCAATATGCATTTTCTTAGAAAAATCATAATTTCTATTCGAAATGAAAGGAAATTACATTCTGCATATGTTTGAAGCATTTCAAAAATAAAACCAAGAGATAAAACCTCTGAGTGGTAAAAAAAAAAAATCTTAAAGAAAATTAGCAGGTCCTAGTACTATACTGTAGCCTAGTTTTGTCTTTGGTCTTTAAAGTTTTGTTTTTATTGTGATATTTGTTTTTACATTTTCAATATGTATTTCATTTATATTTATATTTGTGTTAAAATTTCTTGTGTTTGGTTTGCAAGTTAGGCGGAGCTGGAGTTGGAGCTGGGAACTTAGCCCTTAAGGCCCCAGTGCTTCAAGCTAAAGCTCTGATACCATGTGTAGTAACCATAAAAATACAAAATTTAATTCTAATTTAGCATATAATTCTTTCTCATACAAAAATAATTCAATCACCAACATATGAGCATATGATATTCGACAAAAATTAAAATTTTATCCACAACATAAGAATTACTTAACAGAATAAATAAATTACCTCTCCCTGATGCTAATTCCCCTGTCGATCTGGTTGTTCGTTACTGAAACTATGTCAAACACTGCCCAAAACCATGTTTCCACCCTGCCAACTAGGACAGCTTCCTAGCTCCAGGATACCATATGGATATCCTGGCCCCCATACCCAAAACCTCTAGCAAACCGGTGCCCCCTGTACTGATCCTTTGCCTGACTCCCCAACTCAAAATCTCTCCAGCAAATTCCCCAAATCCAAGAGAGCCCTCCCCAAAATCCAATTCGAATGATAATCCCCTCCTTCCGTAAGCCTCCTCCGCTCATATGCCTCCTTCACCTCCCTTTCTCCTCATTTATTTCCTTACCTACACAATTATTATCTTATCCGATTATTAATGCTTTATCCTATTATTAATGCTCCTTATCCTTATTTATTAATGATCGTTATCCCCTTCGTATACGTAATCCTTTAATTTACCAATTAAATTTATTATCCCTTTTAAATTTAATACCCATGTCATTGAATGTAATAGGTAGTTAATTAATTAATTAATTAAAATTATAACCATTAATTAATTAATAAATACTTAATTAATATCATTATACCAATCTTTGTTTAGTTAATAACATGTTAGGAAAAATTAATTACCTAATAAATTATTACTTAATAATCCCTAAGCATATATTCAACTAGGGTTGTTACAGATCACCCACGACCATGAAAAATAAATACTTCATTCTTGGCTCATGAAACAAGTTTCTTCAGTGATAGATCTTCCCCAGGGACACAACTCACTTGCACAACCAGCTCTGATACCACTTGTTGTATTGCAACAGAAACAAAAATAGAACAAGATACAAGCAAATAAGCAAACACAGAATTTCACGTGGTTCACCCAAACATTGGGCTACGTCCACCAAGCATAGGCATCGTTTTTCTTATTATTCAGATCATGGAGATTACATCAACTCACTCACACTCAGTCGTTTTGCCTCTATGGGATTACATGAATTTATACATTCACACAATAAATTGATTAATAAATGCAATCCCTATCCATATTCTAACTTGGTCTGTTTGGTTGTAACCAACTTAGAATAATAGGATCCAAATATTTTCTTGGTAATTTGTTGTCACCAAATCACAACAAACAAAATCAATGTAATCTCTTCCCTTTTATTTCATTGTGGACAACAAAAAAGAAAATAAGCGAACATTTTTCAAGTCCTATTCTTTATTATATTTTGATTTTGATTATCTGCAAAGATTAATATATTTCTTTCTTTACTTTAGAGATATTGTAATTAAGATCCCAAACTCTTAGCAAAATGTTATTAATACCAGGATTATTATTCATGACATATCTGGAATAACCCAAGTTTTTTTCAAGTTCACAAATTGTTAAAAAAAATGTATTGTCGGGCATCACAGCATACATAAAGTTACCAAAGTGGCATTGGCTTCTTGAGATTATTTCAAGCCTGATATTTACAAGCATAATTACATGCATCAAAATATCCAAATGATGATGGATAGTACCTCTTCATTCATTTTTTCCTAGAAAGTGGATGGAAACATATTGGGGCACGGTTTTAAAAAAATTGGTAGCAAGAACTCCATGATTCACACTATAATAAACATTGCAACAAATAGAAACTTGAAAATATCTTTGGTTGTTCTACTTAGCTGATGCCTGGAGAAAGGATTTTTCCACTAACAAGATCCAATAGGTGAATATATGATGATGATGGTTGTGGTTAATGTCCACTAACACAAAATTGGTATATCAGACTTTAATAAAGGTAAGAGAATACTTAGATTTCTTTAAAATGTCATTTTGATTCTCTAAAAACATTAGATGCAACATACAATATTACTATAATTCAATTCCAATTCAATAATGTTATGTGTTTACTTAAAATCATCTTGCCACTGATTAAGTTCACTGGCCCAATCTTCCCTAATTGAAAGTTCAAAATCAAATAGTTCTCTCTATGGATAAACAAAACATTATATTAGACAAATCATTGCAATTTTGAAAAACTACAAGTCTTCTATGTTGCTTAAATATTAGAGGCTTTATTGCTCATAGAAGAAACAACACTTAGTGCTGCTCCAATTCCGATCATAAAAATTTCCACCGATTATGTTCACTGGCCCAATCTTCCCTAATTGAAAGTCCAAAATCAAATAGTCCACTCTATGGATAAACAAAACATTATATTAGACAAATCATTGCAATTTTGAAAAAATACAAGTCTTCTATGTTGCTTAAATATTAGAGGCTTTCTTTCTCATAGAAGAAACAACCCTTAGTGCTGCTCCAATTATGATCATAAGACCATAACTTTTGACAAAGGCTTATTAATCCTATAGGATCCCTGTGCTTAGGCCTTGGGAGCCTGGTCACATTCTTCAAATGATGCTTTAATCTTTTTCTCCTTTGAACTTTTCTCTCTATTAAAATCTGAGATATTCATATTATTTCTACACATAATGACAATTGTGGCCTACAATGTCATATATCCTCCTCGATGTGTTCCCTTTATGGAATTTCAACCATTCTCATATCGATGAGGCAGAGAGGGTTTTAGAACACTAATACCGATCGTCCTCATCACTCTCTATGTCTTCTATTTCTCGATCTATGGGTACATGTGGAAGTAATATGGAGTATCAAGGTGCCACTACTAGAAAGAGATTGTTCTTAAAGAAATAAGTTGGGCTAGAAAGTAGTCTACTAGCGTTTGGTGATCACTGGAGAAGTTTCCCAAAAATGTGTGAGGAAACTTTCTTGATTCTGCAATGCTTGGTTATAAAGAAAGCATGACTTGTGACATTAACAATTTACCAAGGAAATGATAGAACTTTTGTCATGGTGCATTGGTGTACAGAAAGGGTCGCTTAATTGTTAAGGACACATTTCTCCTTCTAAGAGGTCATAAGATCAAATCTACATGGGGTAGGGTATGTATACTTCGGTAGACTTTACTAATCAAATCTCTTGATAAAGGGAATCTCATACACCAATTTGATGTCTGAGTTGACAATAAATTTAAAATTAAATTATTGTTATTGTTATTATTATTATTATTATTATTATTATTATTATTATTATTATTAATACATTGAAACACACAATCATGAAACAATAATGTATGACGATCCAATTCCATCAATGTTAGTGTGATTATTTATGATGAGGGTCCTCGTTTATGCATTGTTCAGGGTGCTATTATGTAGATATTGTCACCATGAGACCTGTTGGTATCAACTATTAATGTTGAATTCCATACTAGTACATTTAGGTTGCTACCATCTTGTGTAAAGTTAAGCTACAACATTTTGGGGGAATTCGTGATGTTGATAGAGTCCAACTGTAACTCGAGATATAATAAAAATTGTTTTCACATTTTAAATAGACTCAAAGGGATATTTTATTTTCAAAGTTGAGTCTTATGGAGAATTTCAATTAAAAGATAAAGGGATCAAATCTCATGGTGCAGAGAGTGTTTGGATGGATTTCTTATATGTTTATGAAAATGGAAGTGAATCAGGGTATGGAAGTGTCTTTTTTGATAATAACAGATATTTTGTTTTTATATTTGACTTTTATTGTATATTATTATGTAGATAATGGTGTAAGTAATAGATAACTGAGTGCATGAATAGTCATTTTTACCACACATTGATTTTCCATGTGATTTCCTACAGAGATATTGAAGAAAATGAATGGAAATTTTAGTATTTTGGGGATGAGAAGGACAAGGTCTAGATATTTGAGATAAAAAATAATTTATACTTGAAGGCATAGGGTATATCAAGTAATTTGTTAGAAAAATCAAGTACGATTATCTCGACATAGGGTATATCAAGTAATTTGTTAGAAAAATCAAGTATAATTATCCCCAATGGTGACCCATAATACACTTGGAGTAGTTGGTTTTGACTCTTGATTTCAATATAGATTTGAAAATCATTCCAAGTGAAGGCATATACACTTATTAGTGTTTTTAGGGATAGTTGGATATGATCTAGTTCAATTGCGCCAAGAACAAAGATAAATTCCAAGAGGACCTCCACTTTTTACCATGTTTTATTTTAAGAAATGAACAAGAATCAAGGTTGCTATTTCTTTTATGTGTGTGGGGAGGGAAGGTGAGAGTTTTCATTTTGGGTAAAATAATGTTATAGTATCAAGCATTGATGGTTCATTACACTTATTCTAGTTTTATTCGATTTTCATATGGATACAGTCAGTTCGGTGATCGACCAAATATCTACATTAGTCGGTCGAGTAGTCAACATGTTTGTCGGTCGAATAGTCGACTAGCAGTCAAATATTGTTGGGCGGTGGATAGACCAACAAGAAAATTGACCATGAGTTGGATGCATGGATGATCAGTTCGAGCATCCTTATCCAACTAAATAGACAATGTGGATTTGACAGACTCAACTTTAAAAATCAATGATTGTATGTCGCCAACATCCTCCTGATTTAATGGAAGTTGGTTAGATCTTGAGGATATAAACAACGAACCCCTTGGGTCATTATCAAAAGGTGGTCGAAGTGATATCATATGGATTTATCAAGGACCAATATGCATTGTGATCTTCTAATCACAGTGCACTTTTCTTAAGTGTTGTAACAATGTCTTTAGACACAACCTTTGTACTCGAAATTTTATTTCCTCTTCGATTATCTGCAAAATTGTCTGTCTATTTCATTACTAGCTCCACCACTTTCTGAACATGCTATTAGAGACGATGGTTTGAAAAGTCTTCTATTATCTGCAAACCTTTTTGAGTCATATTTGTTGTGTAATTGACTTTGGGCCAGTGGTTTTCGATTTCAACTTATTCAAACATAATTTTTTGTCTAGATATTGAATATGGATTTGAAGATTGATCATGTTATTTTGAATAGATCAAATTATGCAGTATGGGAATGAGACATGGAAACACTACTGAAGAGTAAAGGATTGTGGCAATATACGAAAATTGTGATTCCGGATCCAACAAGCGATCAAGAAAATTTCATTGTTGATGGAAAGAAGGATAAGGTTTTGGGGGTCATAAAGACCTATATCTCATGAGAGATTCGATTTCACCTCAGTGGAAGCGACTTCCCTCATAAAATATGGAAAAAAATGAATCATTTTTAGACAAAGTTGAGGAAAGAAATGTCATGTGGTTGGAGAAAGAGTTTATCTTTGTTAATCCTCATTATTTTGACATAATAGAGTACTATTTTCCATGTGTCAAAGAAATCCAACTGAAATTGGGCGAATGTGGAAAGAATTATTAGAATAAAGATAAACAATTCATCAAGTTGGTCCTAAGGAATTTGACAACACCATTCGACATGTTCATCTCAACTTCCTGCACCAACTGACAAACATGCAAGGAAGATGGTAAGGATTACAACTTTTTATAGTTTTGTGGTCTTTTGATTATTGATCAACATAGACTACTTGAAGAAGGAAATCTTGGTGGTAAACATCAAGCCTAGTTGCCGGAGGAAACGAGAAAGTGGGATCATAGGGAAAGAGGATGGTTTATTACCTCTACATAGAGAAATGAATGCCACAACTAGAAACCTAAGAGATAGATAGATGCACCCCAATGGAGTCGAAATAAGACGACATGTCATTATTGTGGAATGACTACACACATGGAGAGATTTTTCTACTAGAAGAGAGACAAATTGGTAGAGAAGGTTAAACAACTTGAAGTAAATATGTCCATTATATGTCGACCCACTAATAATTTCACCTTCCAAGTCAGAACCATTTTTTTGTCTCATTTTATGCATAATGAATGGATAATCGGCTTTAGGTGCACTCATCACATGGCTAACAATGCTTCCTTGTTCACATGCTTGGATGAATCCAAGAGGAGGAATATTTATGTTGCTAATGATTTTTATTTGGATATTGTTGGTTAGGGTGATGTTACTTGTTGACATGGGATAATTGTCCACAATTATCATGTGTCAAACTATAGTGCCAATTTGTTCTCTATTGCTCAGTTAACACAAATGGTGCAAACACTTTTCCCTCCAAAGGGTTGCTTGACCTCTCGCTCTTGGATTGTTCACAACACTAATTCAAAGCGACTCCTTAGGTCCCTGCGAGCACACGAAACTGTTAGGATATTTAGAAACATAGGAGTTAGTTAAGATATAATTGGTCTAATGTGTTGTTAGGTAAAAGTGTGTTTCTTAGTGTGTTTCTTTAGTATGAATTAGTATGCATTTGTAGTTATAAAATCTGACGGTCATGATATGTTCTTGACATAGAGTGACCTGACGGTTCATGCTCTCCTCAATCTTAATGACCATTGATATGTGGCTTAACACCCGATTGGTCCATGATCTCTATTTAAAGAGCATGGAGGTTCATTTTTCGATGATCAATTGTGAGAACCTCTCTTATAAAATCTCTCTTTAATCTTTTTCTTTTTCATTAATGAGCTGCTCCAAGTGGTTGCGTTGGCTGGGGCCATGTATGTTTCCCCGTCGGGGTTTTACCACGTGAAAACATCGGTGTGTTGATATTTAATCTGGTTATGTGAGTGGTTATTGAACTTGTTCATCTTCTATTGGAATACTTGTGTTTTCGAACATGGTATGAGAGATTGTTTGAAGATTCTCTCATGTTGTAGATCAAGATCGTGAAGCCGATTTCCCTCATTTCCATTTTATGTCATTTTCGTAGATTTTTCAGCTTAGAGGACTGTTTCATTGTGTCTGGAGCACTTGTTTCATTCTGGAACACTTTTATTTCCACTCGAAAAGGTTTTTGTTTTCCCAAGATACCACCATTATAGTCGTATCCGGAGGTATAAAGTTTGAATACGCATTTTTTTTTTTTAATTTCAGAGTAGTGTTTTGGTTTATTTTGGCTTTGTATTATTTCTTTCTAGGTTGGTAGTCTTTTAGATCCGCGTATTCTCTTTTCCTTGTTCCCTGTGCGATCTCAAGAAATCAGAAACAGATAGGAAAAGGTGCATCTTTCGGGTAAGCTAGCCGATATCTAGCCCTTGTTGTCATCGAGAAGCGAAATTTTTTTTCTTGTGTGAAAAGAGTTTTTTTTTAGCACACAAGGTCATCTTCAACAACAACAACAACAACAACACCCTGAATCCTCCTTCAACAACAACAAGAAGAACAAAAACACTCCCAATTCTCCTTCAACAACAACAACAACACCCCCAATCCTCCTTCTGAACATTACAATGTGTTTTGCTAGACCATTTGGTTAAAAGTTGTCTTATTAAGTAAGAGGTCTTGAGTTCAAGTCTCTCTTTTGTTAATTTTTTTGAAAAAGTTCATGCTAACATTGTAAAGTGTATTTCACTTCAAGTATAAAAGTGAATCACTATAAGTAGCTTTAATATTTTATTTTCAAGTTATTTATTTTGTGTGCAACTTTTCTGTTATAAAGTAACTTCATTTTAAAAGTGATCCCCGCTTCTCTTTATAAAAGTGAGTCACTTCATAAACAAACTTACACTATCACATGGTCATTTGGTTACCGTTTATGTATTTTTTTTAAAAGGACATAACTCTCACATCCGAAATCCGTTTTGAGTGTCGTATTTTTTTTAAACCGCATAACTTTTCGAGCTCTTTCCATTCAGATCACCAATTTAAATTTTTAAATATGTATTATTTGCATATTTAATATGGATTCTACAAGTCATCTCTTACTTACCATCACCAACTACTTCCAATGGAAATCCTATATGAAGGATTTATTAAGAAGTAAAGGCTTGTATTGGATTACCTTGGGAAAGGAAACAACACCCACTGATGATGATAAGAAAGCCAAATGAGATCATATTATTGATGAATCATGTGGATTAATCGAAATTTCCATCTCTCTTGATTTAAGGTTCCAATTTTAATCAATTGATAAACCCAAAGAAGCTTGGGAAAAGATTGAATCTGTGTTTGGTAAACACAATATTATTTGAGCACAACAATTAGAAAATCAAGTACTAACTTTAAGTCCAAGTGATTTTTATTGCATTGAAGACTATCTCTCTAAATTTAAAACACTTAGAAATTTATGTGAAGAATGTAAGATAAAGATAGGTGAATATAGTTGCATCTATATTATTCTTTCTAATCTAGGTAGTGCATATTTTGTGTTTGTATCTACCTTTTATGCCATTGAAGAGGATCTAGGGGAAACTTATCAAAAACCTAGTCTTGAGAAATTTTGTGATTCTTTGATTTGAGAGAAAGATAAGCTAGTACAACTTGGAGTGATCAACATTGTAGGTACCTCCAACAAAGCCTTAGTTGTTCATTAGAATGATAAACCAAAGAATCCCAAGAAGCAACATCCTCGCCACAACAACACGCAATATAAGGATCCCAAACCCACTTAGACATATTTTTCTCCTAATGGAGACAAAGGAGAAAAATATAAAAATAAGAAGATGGACATAAATTGCAAATTTTGTGATAGATATGGTCATCATGAGTCCAAATGTTTCAAGAAGATGGAAGTTTTAGAAGCAACGATGAAGAAGCACAACATCAATATTGATTCTACTTCTACTTGTTCTTCTCATTGACATGCACTTTCTGATTTTGGTTTCTCCTTCAATACACTTTCTACTTCTACTTCTGATAAGTGGCTTATTGATTCTGGAGTGTCTTATCATATGGCTAAGAATAGAGACATATTTTCTACTCTAAATGAATGTAACACCAAGAAAATATTTGTTGGTGATGATAGATCTCTTAGTGTTGAAGGATCTGGAACATTTCAAGTAGAAAATCGTCATTTCAATGATGTATTGTGTGTTCCAAGTCTTTCTTGTAACCTTCTATGAGTATATCAAATCACTCATTCAGGTGAAGGTAAAACCGTATAGTTTTCACCTCACTAAGTTGTAATAAAGGATCTAAAATATCCTAAGCGTGTTCTTGCAATTGGAATTGTTGATGATATTACTAGGTTGTATAAGTTTGACCACTTTGGGTCATCATCTTTTTCATCAGTTTTTGTTGCTCATAGCGATGACTTAAGAAAAATTTGGCATGAGTGGTTTGGTCATCTAATCTATCACTCATTGTAGAAACTATGTAATCAACAGATGGTGACTGGTCTTCCTTTTTTTTCATGCCAAGATGGTGTTTGTGCTGGTTGTGTTCTCGACAAACATCATCTGGACAATTTTGAAAAACGTGCCTTTTGGTATGCCTCGGGTCCTTTGCAACTTGCTCACGGTGATTTGTGTGGTCCACTTTCTTCTCCTTCTTTTTTTGGGTGCAAGTATTTCTTAACTTTCAATAATGAATTTTCCATACGTACTTGGGTTTACTTCTTAAAAATTAAGAGTGAAGTTTTTGACAAGTTTTTGGCCTACAAGGTCCTTGTAGAAAAGCAATCTGGACATCAAATTCAAAGGTTAAGAACAGATAATGGAGGTGAATATGCGAAAAATAATTTTACAAGTTACTGCACTACACAGGGAATCAAAATGCAACACACTATTCCATATACACCACACCAAAATGGTGTTGCTGAGAAAAAGAAGCGCACATTAAAAGAAATGGCTAATTGTATGATCCAATCTAAGGAATTAAGTCTAAAGAATTGGGCGGAATCCATCAACTGTGAATACTACATAGTAAATCACACTCCCACAAAGGATCTTAAAGATATAACATTGGAAGAAGCTTGGAATAAAATTAAACCATATGTAAGTCACTTTCATGTATTTGGCAGTATAGCATGGGCTCACATTCCTCGTGAGAAAAGGAAAGCATTGCAGCCTAAAAGTGAGAAGTGTATATTTTTTGTTTATTATGAAGATGTCAAAGGTTATAGACTTCTTCAAACACATTGTAATGAAGTTAATATTAGAAGAGATGTTAAATTTGATGAAAATCTCTTGGCCTGGGAGCCTAATTTGGCATTTGTGCCTTCTTTGGCCTATGAACCTAATTCAGAGGTTGTGCCTTCTTCGACCTGCAAGCCATCTTCGATGTTTGTGCCTTATTTTGTACTGGTTTCTTCTTCATATGATGATATTGAGGATGAAAATCCACCTCCGCCTACTCACCTTCCTCCAGATGAGTCCTTTGAACCTGAACCAACACTAGCTCCACCACTTCCTAGATGGGTCCATTCAACACAATAAGCAACTGGTGATCTTGTCGATGATCCTTCAAATCAACATCAGACACGTTCACAGTTCCAACGAGACTCTTATCTTTTGCCTTAGGTTTCAGAAACTCATAATCCAGAGACATTTGTAGAAGCTTTAGGTCATCCAGATTGGGATACAACAATGAATGAAGAGTATCGTTCTTTAATGGAAAAAGATACTTGGGATCTTTTACCTCTTCCAAAAGGAAGAAAACTTGTCAGATGTAAATGGGTCTACAGAACTAATTACGCATCATATGGAAGTGTTGAAAGACACAAGGCTTGATTACTTGCCAAAGGATTTTCCCAAGTTGAAGGAATTGACTATAATGAAACCTTTGCCCATGTAACCAAAATGACTTCCATCCGCCTTGTTATTTCCCTTGTTGCCTCACATAAATGGGAGTTCCATCAAATGGATGTTAAATCCACCTTCTTGCATGGATATTTGAAAGAAGAAATCTACATGGAACAACCTCTTGGCTATGTCCAGAATGTATCTAGCCTTGTTTGTCGCCTTAAGAAATCTGTTTATGGTATCAATCAAGCTCCCTTAGCTTGGTATGCCAAAATTGACAACTTTCTTATTGCCACTGGATTCTCCAGATGCCATTCTGATCCTAATGTCTATACCAAGAAATTAGGAAGCCATCTCATAATCCTTGTCCATTATGTTGATGACCTTATCCTTACTAGTAGTGAATCAAAACTTTTAAACCATGTGAAAACCAGGCTTAAGGAGAAATTTGAAATGACAGACTTAGGTTTTTTGCATTATTTCCTTGGCCTCCAAGTTTTGCAAACCAATGAAGGAATTTTTCTTTCCCAGTCTAAGTATGCTTGTGATGTTCTTTATCGCTTTCACATGGATGACTGTAAACCAACCACTTCTCCCTTCAAGTCTGGAGTCAATATTACTACCACCTGTACTTATCCCAAAGTTGATGCCACCCTATACCGTCAGTTAGTTGGTAGCCTCTTATAATTGACGCATACCCATCTCAATCTTTCCTTTGATGTTGGTGTTGTTACCCAGTATATGCAAACACCCCATGAAAGCCATTGGAAAGCAGCTAAAAGGATACTTCGTTATCTCCATGGTACAATTCAATTCGGGATACATTACAGTTCAGGGGGTGTTACACATTATTTTGATCACCCTGGTGATGTTTCTACAAGCATGTGTTCAAGCTCCCAAAAGGATCTTTTGCATGAGAAAAGTAACTGGTTTCTCTCTCTACAAAACTTGTTTTTAGAAGGACGTCATCGACTAAGAGTAATACACAGTGTGTAAATGCATGATTTCCATATGTTGTCGTTAACCTAGCTTGCAGAATTTCCGCAGGTTTCTCTATAGACAGGGTGCAATGACATTTTAAGACTAAGAAAAGAGACGAAGTCCATGAAGGTTCTAGAAGGGAATCTTCTAGAATATGAGGTGGCATCCATATGGTTGGGATCCTACTGGATTCTCTAATTTGGTGGGATCATGCTAATCTCTTTAACCATCTCTCCTTCTCCTATATAATGATGGATTTCTCATAGAAAAGGTTATGCAAAATGCAAGCAAGATCAAGTAAGGAATTTATGAAGGAATAGGCTGAATATTGTGTGAGGAACTCTATTTCAATTGATGCTTGAGATATCCATTGTTTCATCACGCTATTGTGGGTGATCTTCATGCAAGTTTGAAGCAAGTGTGTGTGTTGGAGCAAAGGGCCACTAAAAGGAAACCTTGCAACATCAAGGCGGATCGGTTGTATCTTCCACTTTTACTTAATATAATACGGTGGCATGTTTCTTTCCCATAATATCATTCTCATTTTATTACATGACTCCTTGATCACATGTATAGGTTTTCATTGAACATACTATTGTTTCTTTCACTTTGGTTGGTTTGTGTTCCATTGCAAGATCAATAGCACAAGAGCACTGGAGCAAAGCATAGACAAAAAAGACATAAGGAAGCGATATTCAAAGGTATGTTACTCATCTCTTCTTTCATAGTAAATTCAATGATTAAACTTAGGGAAAGCGACATGTCCTATCTTGTATTGTTCTAGATCTAGGTGGATCTAGGGAGATCAGTTTATGTCCACATTCATTGATTTATCCAATAACAGGGGGGACTCATTTATTGGTTAGTTTCACTGATTCAGATTGGGCCGACAACCCTGATGATCGGAATTCTACTGAAGGTTATGTTTTCAACCTTGGTTCAGGACCTATCACTTGGGCCTGTAAGAAACAATAGGCTATTGCACTTTCTTCAGCAGAATCGGAGTACCAAGCAGTGGTAAATGCAAGTCAGGAAGCCTTGTGGCTTCGACAGATCCTTTCAGAGTTTGGATTCCAGCAGCAGCATCTAACCAACCTTTGGTGTGACAATCAGAGTGCCATCAATATCGCCAAAGACCCAGTTCAATATCAGTGTAGAAAACACATCGAGCTACACATGCACTTCATCAGAAATCTCATTCATGATCAAGTTATTGAAGTGCTCTTTTGCCCTGCAAAAGATCAAGTTGGAGAGAGTTTCACAAAGTCTCTTACAAAAGCGAAGTTTTCCAAACTTTGATCTATGTTAGGATTTTAGTAAGTTGTCATTAAGGGGGGATAGGCTCTAATTCCACCTTCCTTCTCCCATTGTATCACCATTGTAAATCCTTCAATCCTATCCCAAAGTGTTCTTAAGGGGGGATGTTAAGATATTTAGACACTTAGGAGTTAGTTAAGATCTACTTGGTCTAATGTGTCGATAGATAAAAATGTGTTTCTTAGTGTGTTTCTTTAGTATGCATTAGTATGCATTTGTAGTTAGGAAATCCGACGGTCACGATATGTTCCCGACATAGAGTGATCTGAGGGTTCATACTCTCCTCGATATTAGTGACCATTGATCTGAGTCTTAACACCTGATTGGTACATGAACTCTATTTAAAGAGCATGGAGAGTCATTTTTCAATGATTGATTGTGAGAAACTCTCTTGTAAAATATCTCTATAATATTTTTCTTTTTCATTAATAAACTGTTCCAAGTGGTCGCATTGGTTGGGGCCATGGATGTTTCCCTGTAGGGGTTTAACCATGTGAAAACGTTGGTGTGTTGATATTTGATCTGGTTATGTGAGTAGTTACTGAAGGTGTTTGTGCTCTATTGGAATACCTGTGTTGTCGAAAAGAAACAACTCTACCCACACGCACAGGTTTCTTCTGCAAGTGACCACGACTATGACTGTGGACCTATTCCTTTGTGATTTCGACTTCAGGGATATCCCAAACTCTTATTTCATCTTTTCCTGAGGCGCTATTCTCTGAGGTCCCAAATTTCTCCACATGTCTCCTTAAATTGTGTCAGCCGCACTGTAGTTCATGTTTCGTGGCCTCATGAAACTCTAGGCCTTCTACCCATGAACCTCCAAACTTCTAATTCCTAAACTCTTTAATCCATTGCCATGTGTCTCTCTCGTGATCAACAAATGAGATTGAATCGAAACTTCAGATTTTGTGACCTTTCTCTCATCAAGTCTCCAAACTTGTTGAATCCCAAAGTACTGAAACACTTCGTGATTATCCTCCTTGTAGTTCTCCCAGATCCAACAGTCTGGAATCATTCGTATCCTTCTAGAATGAATCTCATCCACTAACGTTAGTGAATATTTAAAGGATCTCTCTCCTTTGATATTTCCTCCACTCTTCCTCTCGAGCTTAACTTACTTGAATTCCTCTAGACACTTCCCTTGACCATTAGTCAAAATATCAATCTATGCATGCCTTGCAATGAATATTCTTCCACATTTGACTACTTTGATACTGACTTTGCACTCCTTGGAACTATTCTCCAACCACTTCTATCTCCCGTGGCTGAGATCATGCTACTCCTCCTAATATTTTGATTCTCAAAACTCTGTCGTGCACTCCTTGCGGATGTTTATGCACTCCTTGCATACATATAATTTCCTGCTATCTCTTCTGAGCCTTCGTGTTGAAACAGACTCGGTTATGCACTCCTTGTGGAAACTATGCACACCTTGAACTCGCTCCAAGAAAATAAACAATTGAAACTTATCTATCCCTCATAGTGAATCATATATTCAACAAAGAAAATGCGGTCATGGATTTAAGAACAAGAAATAACATAGAATTCAAAAATAACAGAGAGTCTACCATTCATTCAGACATATAGACACATAAGAACACACATTTGGGACATTAGTCCTCTGTTATATTCATCCAACTGAAACTTACATACATTCATACAACATATCTCTATATCTCCCAGCTCTTAGCTTACAATGGAAATCTACACATTAGATTCATAAACAATTGATTAACTCTCTTCTATCAGTAGCAACAACCTCTACTGGGCAATATTACAAATATTTATAGAGAAGTGGTGCTCATAGAGCCTTTCCCTCCAATTACTCTATGCTATCTCATCAGAATTAAATGCTATCAACTACTCCACATCTATTATAATAAATATTGAGTCAAACAGATAAGAGCACAAGCTCCAAATCTGTATTGTGGTTTGATTCATAAAACAAAATACATTTCCCATTGATCTTACGTGATGGCTTAGTCTGATCATTAAAGAAGTTCATAACTTAAAAATTTTTGTTAGATATTACATTAATACACTGATCTTTGAAATTCAAAATATGAGATAGTGCACCCAACTGTCTTCCATGCTTGTTCTTTGTTGGCGATGCTCCTGCATCATACTCCCTTAGCTAGAAAAAAATTCATGGACTCCTATCCATGAGCTCCTACACAAATCTTCCATGCTTCTGGATATCCGCTTCACAAACCTAACTGGAATCTTCTATTGTTTGTCCTTTCCACTTTACCAAGTATTCAAAATATTTTTTCCTCTTGTTTTTCTTACCAACTTGTTGATCTATGATCTTTTCCATCTACAGCTTCTTGCTACAGGCATTTGTTTCTCCCACTGGATCCTCCCTCGATCTTCAAATCTTTCATCTCCACCCTCCCTGTAAGGATACATGTGTGCAATGTTGAATATGGGCGATATACCCACATCTTCTGGAATCTGTAATTCATAAGAATTCTTGCCAAATCTCCTTAGGATTTTACACGGTCCTATATTTTTCAACTTTAGTTTATTGTATGTCCCCCTCAAGAATCTCTCTTTCCTCAGATGTGCTAGAAGTTGATCTCCAACTTCAAACTCAATATTTCTCTTGTGTTGATCAACTTTGCATTTGTATTCACTACTTCTCTTCTTCAACTACTCCTTCACCTGATTGTGAAGTTCCTATATTTCTGCAGTGAAATCTTTGGCTCCCACGCTTCTAAACTCACTTTTATTCAGATTTCTCAAGTCCGACACTTCTCCCAGATTTATTCCAAAAGCGATTTGAAATGGACTTTTCCCAGTCTTTTGTTCACAGAGTCATTATATGAAAACTTGGCTTGTGATAGAATTTGATCCCATTGACTATGGTGTTCAGTGATCAAACACTTCAGCAAATATCTTAAGATTATATTCACCACTTCGGTCTGTCCATCCATTTGTAGATGATATGCAGAACTAAAAGATAGCTTTGTCCCTAAATTTTTCCACAACCTTCTCTAAAAATGACCAATAAATTTGGTATCCCTGTTTGAAACTATACTCCTGGGCAATCCATGGAGTCTCACAACCTCTCTGAAAACTAAATTCGCGATATGCACTACATCACTGGTCTTCTGGCATGGGATAAACTACGCCATCTTTGAAAATATGTCCACCACCACAAATATGGAATCACTTTCTCTCTGTTTCCTTGGCAATCACAACACAAAATCCATGCTTACTGCATCCCAAGGCCTCTCTAGAATAGGAAATGGTTGATACAATCCAATGCTTTTCTTCTTCCCCTTGGCATATTGACAAATATTGCAATTGTTAACAAATCCCTTTACCCCTTCTCTCATACCTAGCCAATAATATGAACCTTTTAATTAGGAAAATGTTTTTTCATGGCCTAAGTGTATGGATAGACCTCTGTTGTGCTTTTCCTTCAGCAAATTCTCACTCATCGAGCATCTTGTTATACACAACTGACACCCTTTGAAAAACAACCCATTCAGAATCATATATTCATCCCACTGGCTTCTGTCTCTGAGCATAGGATTTCCACAGACTTCATATGCCTCTCTGGAATCTGGATCACTATGTTACATTTCTTTAAGGTGGTCAAACCCTAAGGCTTTGCATTGAAATTCCTGCAGAATCAAAATTCTCCTGCTCAATGCATCAACAAGCTTTTTAGCATTCCCAAAAATATATTTAATGACAAAAGTGAAATTTTTCATAAAATCTATCCACTTGGCATGTCTTTGGTTGAACTTCTCTTGTCTGGTTATGAATTGTAAAGAATGATTATCACTATACAAAACAAACTCCTTCGGTACAAGATAGTGCCTCCATTTCTTCAAGGATTGAATTATGGCATATAGCTCTTTGTCATATGTGGAGTACTTCTTCTTAACATCATTCAGTTTCTCACTAAAATATGCCACACGTCTATTGTCTTGACTTAAGACTGCTCCAATTGCAACTCCGCTCGCATCACACCTTACCTGAAATGTCTTTACGAAAATCGGCAAAACCAGAATTGGTTTCTCAGTTATCTTCTACTTCAATATGATCAAGCTCTTCTCAACCTTTTTTGAAAGACTTGTGTCTTTTATTTACTGTATCCATCATCTGAGCACTAATCCCACTAAAATTTCTGATGAAATTCCGATATAAACTTGCTAACCCATGGAATATCCTTACCTCAAACATATTCCTCAGTGACATCCATTCTTTGTTTGCTTTCACCTTTTCGGGATCCATCTTCAACGCATTTGAAGAAATCACAAAACTCAAATATATGAGCTTTGTCTTCAAGAAAGGGGACTTTTTCGTATTAATCAACAACTTCTCTTGCTGCAACCTCCTCATTAGCAATGTCAAATGTCTCAAGTGCTCCTCCTTAGCCTTGCTAAATACTAGTATATCATCCAGATATACAATCATGGATTTACCAATGAAATCCTTCAATACTTCATTCATCAGCCTCATAAAACTACTCGGGGCATTCGTTAATCCAAACAGCATAACAAGCCATTCATATAACCCCTCATTTGTCTTGAATGATGTTTTCCACTCACCACCTTCTCTCATTCTTATATGGTGATATCAAGTTTTCAAATCTATTTTTGAAAAATAGTTAGATCCACTTAGGCAATCCATCAAGTCATCCATCCTGGGTAATGGAAATCGGTATCTAATGGTGATCTTGTTTATGGTTCTCGAGTCCGTATACATTCTCCATTCCCCATTCTTCTTCGGGATCAACACAGTTGGCATTGCACATGGACTCAAGATTTTTGTGACCAATCCTTTATCTAATAGATCTTGAACCTTTCCTTTTACTTCCCCATTCTCTTAAGGTGTCAACCTGTATACAGCTTTGTTCAACAGGCTTTCTCTTGGTATCAAGTCAATGTGATGACTGATGCTCTTGATAGGTGGTAATGAGTTTGGCAACTCATCCACTACAATGTCAGCAAAATTCTCTAGCAATTCCTAAACTTCCTCAGGAAAATATTCCATTGAAGTACCAGTAATGATAACCCTCATCTTCCTCACTACAACAAACTACATCTATTGTTCCTTCTTTACCTCATTCAAGAGTTCCTTCCCACTCATGAGAAGTATGCTCACGCTAGCTTCATCCTTTACCTTCTTTTCTTCAATTGGTAGCAACATGTGTGTCCTACCATTTTTCTCTAAGGTGTATGTATTTCTCCTCCCATCATGAATAACATTCATGTCATACTACCATGGTCTTCCCAACAAAATATGACAAACATCCATAGGAATCACATCACACAAAATCTCATCTTTATATCCTCCTATTTTAAATTCAACCAAGAATTTTTTAGTAATGGTTGCCTGATGACCTTTCCACAACCATGAGACCTTATACAGTGTCGGATGTGCACTAGTATCTAGCTCTAGATTCTCCACCATTTCTGTGGATACTAATTTGTGAGTGCTCCCACTATCAATTATTACCTTGCAAACCTTGTCCTTCATTTTTCAAGTTTTCCTAAACAAATTGTTCCTTTGTGTTGGCCTTTCAATCTCTGGCTCCTTCTTCAAGAAAACCTTCTTCATCATCAAGGATCTTGGATCCTCTTCACCCTCTTCCTCAACATATCGCTTCTATGCTTATGAAATGTGAGCTTCACCTCCTTTCTTCATCTCGGGGCAATCCCAAGACATGTGTCATGTTTTTCCATAGGCATAACATCTCACTTCTCCTCCTCTTCCTCTTCCTCTTCCTTTGGGAAAAGAATTTCTACCACCACCATGCCTTCCTCGAGAAATTCCTTCTCTCTCAGAGTGACTATGTGGTTTCTCTGCCTCGTCTTTGGGCTTTTGTGCTTTATCCTGGGCAACTCCTTTGCCTCTATTCAATATTTGACCTCAGTTCTATTGACTCTGCTTCCTAGACAAATTATCTCCTAGCTTCAATGCCATTTGATATGTGTCCTCGACTGTCCTGACTGTTGTCATGCTGATTTCATCCTGGATATCATATCTTAGGCCATTTATGTACTTGGAAACTTTCTCTTTGTCTCTCTCTTTGTCCAACTCTAATATTCAATTTCTAGAACTCTTATGTGTACTCCTTCACAGTCAATCCTCCCCGTCTTAGGTTTTTCATCCTTCTGAACAGACTTATCTGGTAATCCTTGGGTATGAATTTATCCATAAGATTGGGTACCATTTGATCCCAAATCTTGATCTTTTGTTTTCCCTTGCTCCTCCTATTGGCATACAGTTCATCCCACCATAGTGCTACATGTCCTTTAAACCTAGTGACAACATGTCTTACCTTTTTCTCCTCTTCAACTCCTCATATCCAAAATACTTGTCCATTGCTCGTATCCAGTCAAGAAATTCTTTTGTGTCTAAATTTCCTTCATACATAGGGATTTGAATCTTTTCCCTGACACCCAATTTGACAACCACTCTCAACAGTCATTCTTTCGCAACATCCTCAACTACAACTTCTTCAACTTCTACTTCTTCATTTTCTTCCTCGCTAAAGTCTCCATCATCAGGCACTCTCCTTTGTGCTGCCTCCATGGAATATAGCCTTGCACATAGTTCTCTCATCTCCATTTCCATAGCTTTGTTGGCTATAGGTGGCTCAACATGTCTTCTAGGTGGCATTGTGTTGATGCTTCTAATACCCCTCTTGATATCATCTTACTCCTCTTTCTCTATAGAATTCAATTTTGTACTTTCTCTAATACCACTTTTGTCTCAAACCCCCTTCCCTCCAAAGGCCTGCTTGACCTCCTAGTCTTGGATCGTTCAAAACAATGAGTCAAAGCGACTCCTTGGGTCCCTATGAGCACCCAAAACAAATCTACCCATAGGCACATGTTTCCTCCGCAACTGACCACGGTTATGACTATGGACCTATTCCTTAACGATTCAGACTTTGGGGATATCTAAACTCTTCTTTAAGCTTTTCTTGAAGCTCTCTTCTATGAGGTCCCAAATTTCACCATGAGTCTCCTTAGATTCCGTCGACCCCACTGTAGTTCAGGTTTTGCGACCTCGTGAAACTCTAGGCCTTTTACCCATGAACCTCTAAACTTCTTATTCCCAAACTCTTTAATCCATCACCATGTGTCTCTTTCATGATCAACGACTGAGATCAAATCGCGACTTTGGATTTTGTGACTTTGCTTTCGTCAAGTCTCCAAAACTGTCGAATTCCAAAGTACCGAAACACTTCATGATTATCCTCTTGGTAGTTCTCCTAGATCCGATGGTCTAGAACTATTCATCTCCTTCTGGAATGAATTTCATTCACTAACTTTGGTGAAGATTTCATGGATCTCTCTCCTTTGACATTTCTGCCACTCTTCCTCCTGGGCTTAACTTACTTGGCTTCCTCTAAACACTTCCTTCGACCCTTAGTCGAAATCTTGATCTATGCATGCCTTGCAACAAATCTTCTTCCACATTTGACTACTCTGAGACTGACTTTGCACTCCTTGCAACTTCTCTCCAACAACTTATATCTCTCATGGCTGAGACCATGCTACTCCTCCTAATCTTTCGAGTCTGTAAACTCTGTCGTGCACTCCTTGCGGATGTTTATGCACTCCTTGCATACATATAATTTATCTCTATCTCTTCTTATCCTTTGAGTCAAAATAGACTCAGTCACACATTCCTTGTGGACACTATGCACACCTTACACTCACTCCAAGAAAGGAAACAATTGAAGCTTATCTATCTGTCACAATGACTCATACATTCAACCAAAAAAATACAGTCATGGATTTAAGAACAAGAAATAACAGAGAGTCTACCATTCATTTAGACAGCTAGACACATAAAAACACACATTTGGGACAATATTCCTCTGTTATATTCATCCAACTGAAACTTACATACATTCATACAACATATCTCTATATCTCCCAACTCTTAGCTTACAATGGAAATCTACACATTAGCTTCAACAACGACTGATTAAATCTCTTCTATCAGCAACAACAACCTGTACTGGGGAATATTACAAAGTTTTATATAGAAGGGGTGATCTTCGAGCCTTTCCCTCCAACTACTCTACACTATCTCATCATAATTAAATGCTATCAACTATTCTGCATCTATTACAATAAATATTGAATCAAACAGATAAGAGTTCAAACTCCAAATTTGTACTATGATCTGATTCATAATATATATATATATATATATATATATATATATATATATATATATATATATATTCCCCATCGATCTTACGCGATGGCTCAACCTATGATCATTAAAGAAGTTCATAACTGAAATTTTCTTTTCATATATTACATTAATACACTGATCTTTGAAATTCAAAATATTTCAAAATATGTGTTAGTGCGCCCAACTATCTTCCACGCTTGTGCTTTGCTGGCGATGCTCCTACATCAACAAACATGTAAGACTGTGGAATTTTGGCCATATCGTTTCTATGTTTGTGATTTTAAGAAAGATCACTCAATTMTCTTCGAAGGGTTTCTCTATCAAAAGGTAATTTTGTATAAATTATGTGACATGACCAAACCCGGTAGTGAACAAAATGATCTTGTTTCTCACAGTGATGAGCAAGGTTGAACTTGGCATGAACGACTCAGACACCTAAATTTTGAAGTTTGCAGTTAATGGAAACTAAGAACATGGTTCCTAGTTTACCTAATGCAACATCCCCATTTATAATCCCCATGAATTATAGTGTAATTGTATAATGTGAATTAGGTTGGTGATTTGATGAGTTTGGGCAAAGGGCACGTATTGATTTAATGTGGATGACAACTGAATTGCATACTATGAACATAGAAATAATTAATAAAATAAATAATTGTTGGTTGTGATATGAAAAGGAATGAAGAATGATGGGGCGCTATGATTCCACAAGAGATATGGGGGTCCAAGGGGGAATTATTCATGGGTATTAATCCAACCCACATTCTTGAAATTATTATCATTGTGTAAAACTTTTATTTTGTTGGTGAGTGTTCCTTAAGCCAATTATTTAACTCATGTAGGAGGGTGAGTGTGAGTGGTCACATCCCATAGTTATTATAGAGCATGGGCAGGAGTAAAATCGATTTGGGGAAGAGTGTAATTCAATTCAAGCCAGAAAGCAAACAAAAGGGAGGAAATTTGTATGACCAAGGGGCATAGTTTTTGGGGAAAACCACATTTTTGCATGTAGTTTTGGGGCAGCAAGAGTGGTGTCGAGTACTCGGAAGAATACTATCCATGTTATATTTGGAGGTAGCCATTTTTGGGTTGTGTTTATATTAGATAAGAGGCTTGTGTGCCTATAAATCAGGCTGTAAGCTTGTAGTGCAGTTTCTTTCTTAGGAAATATCTCCACAACCTTGTGAAGGTTGTTGTAAAAGTTCCTGAAGTAGTTGAAAGTTCTTAGGTCCTAGATGAGGAATTTCTGGCCAACCAAGTGCACTAGGAACCCTTCTTAACGAATGATATAGCATGACGAACTATGAGTAGTGAAGGGGGTACACTTCTTGGGTAGTGCAAGTTGTGGGGAAGAGAGAGCTAGAGAATTGGAACTGTTGGGGAGTAAAACCTGGGTTTGGGGACTGCTGTGTGTGGAGAGTTGACAACCCATGGGCCAGATATCCTTATGGACTCATAACCTCAGCTCAGGGGTTTCTTGTTTTTGAGACAAAATTAACAACAATGTCTATGGCTAGGAGGTTCATAATTCGTTTGTATCAAGTTGGTTAATCTTTAACAGATAAGTGTTCATGTTTCATTCTTATGTTAATTCTTCTTTTTAAATGGTTTCTATGAATTCTATGCATTTGTTGTTCTCTTCAACAATTGAATTCATGTTAATATTTTTTTTTATATTCATTTAGAACTGTAGTATAAGTCAAATGGTCGAATATGTGTGTGATATGTGGTGGGTAAGCTACAAGAATTTAATTTAATGAGTTTCTGCACATAATTTAATGAGTTTCTGCACATACCGATGTTCAACTGGAGGTTGGGCATGTTACAAAGTGGTATCATATATTTTGGTTCAAACACCGGTCTTGTATGGGCCAAGAAGATTGTGAATTCATGAATTTTTTGTTGCAGACTTTGTCTCTGATGGGTTTGGGAAAAAATGAAGAAGAGCAGAGCGAAAAATCCCCAAATTCTTGAGTGGAATCTGAGTTTGAATGATTCTTGACTATTTGATAGGTTCAATGCATTTGAGTTGTGAGGTTGCAGAGAACAATTCGACTTGGAATGGTCAAAGTTTGAGTTTTAATGGATGCCATAGAGTTACAGGAAGTTTGGCGAATCCACAACCAAGATCGTGTTTGATCTCAAGATCAACGATCGAGATTCACTTTGATAAATTTAAAAATTTGTAATGTATCACTTGTTTGGAAGGTTGAGTGAATCAACGACCATGATTCATTTTCTTACATTTATAAAAAAATTCATATCGACGACCCATATTCACCTAGGTTTTTGTGTCAAAATTTTCTATGTGTGATGTTCGACAACATAATCCGTCGATGACTGATTGTCAAACTAGTAAGTTTATAGAAGTGTTGTAAATTTTACAAGAGAGAACATCGATGGAAAAAAACCAATGGAAGGTTGTCGACAGTGCTAGGATAATTTGATACAATCAAACACCAGTATTCATTTTGGGGGATTTTGAGGCAGATGAGGTCGACGGTCTAAATCAATCGGAGTTTTGGTAAAAAAATCTTTGTGGAAAATTTGGTTCGGATCAGTCGAAATGGAGAAAAGTTCAGCTCGACTAGAAGACATATCTGACCACCAATTGTCAAAATTCAAGTAATGGACGAATCCAACGAAGTTTTTCCAATCACCAACATAAATTGTCGATGATCGATGGTCGACGTTGACTAAAGTTCGGCGAAGTATTTTGAATGGTCAAGAAAAGTCATCGATGGCTGATGGGCCAATGGTTGAAAGTCGATCGAATAGAAGACGTGTTCAATTCATCCAAGAGAATCATTCAATTTTCAATGAAGGAGAAGAGGATGATGATCTTAGCAGTTTCCATGTCAGCATAAATGTTGTTGATGGTCGATTATCAAGTCGACCGATTTGGGGAAGTGTTGTCAGAAGTCATTGGGGATGTCAGGTCGCTGATGGGTTGATGGTATTATGTCAGTGGAATCAGTGACGTGTTACACTCACCAAAAAATATAGTTGTTACACATCAACATTACTCGCTTTGATAAGTGTCGCAAGTGTCGCATGTTGCTCACAAGTGTCACAAGTATCGCATGTTGCTCACAAGTGTCGCAAGTGTCAAGCAAATCATACTTCCATGATGACGACACTTAGGAGACACTTAAAATGCCTCAAACACTTGATTTGAAGGAAGAGGAATGGCTAACTGAAGTTGAGAACCTCTTGCCACCTGAAAGAATCTTTGAATCTAAGGTTTTAGGAGAGAGCACTCCCCTATATCACCCTTAGGAGCATTGGCGCTCCCCTATAAAGTGCTAGGGAGCGTTATAACACCAAACAACCCTTTTGAGGGAGAACTGTGGATTTTTAGAGTGCTATCGCCCCCCCTAAATCCTACCAGGGAGCGCTATAGCACTCTGATGGCCTTTTTGAGGGAGCGCTACCTATTCCGGGCAGCAGTTGATCTATTGAGGAGAATAAGGGGAAGATCTTTCAATCTTGGAAGGCACTTGCATTCAAATTCCTGGCTCAGCCATGATCATAGGGGAATATCCCTGGCTTAAGGAGGGAAATCCTCAACTTACCCTAAAGATACCTCAAGAGGTTAGGCCTCTCTAAACCTATATAAACATGCTCTATCATGGTGGAAGGAAGGAAGAATTGGAAGCATGAAACCTATGATCTCATAGGAAACATACAGTGAACTGGAGGAAAGTAATCAGTGAAGTTGTTGTCATCCATATCATGGATATTTTGAGCAAGGGTTAGACAAAGGGGACTTGACGAAGCTTTCGCACTCACATATACGGTTGTAAGTTACTTCTGTCATTGTTCTCATCAATATGACATGCTTGGCCTATTTCTTTCTAGTTTGTGTTTAATCTCACATGAACTTGTCTTTGATAGATAGATCTATTTCAAATTAATATCAATAGAGTAGGAAGTGTTTGTACTATTGTTTTTCTACAGGGCTCATCGAGGAGCAAAAGATTGGAGCTCAACTCAGAGCGTGCAGGGACAAACGCCGGTAAAAAGTAGTTCTTTTTCTCCTTCCTCCTTGCACATTAGTTTGTATAGATCTGAAAGGAAGTCAGTGTCCATGTTAGGCGTCTTCTTTCTTAATATTTAAGAGTCTAGCTCTCAAGAGGAGATCTACCTATCCGCAGGGAGATTTTCCTTCAACAGAAACTGGCGACTCCACTGGGGAGAATCGAATCGAAACTTTGGGTTTTGATTTTTCCTGACAGACCTTGTCTTACTATTTGATTGTTTTCAGACCTGGTTCACCCCTTTTGATTGATTTCATGTACTAATTGACTCCTCACCCCATCACTCTCAGCTTGATTGCCAAAATTAGACTGAAATTTTGGATTTTTAGACATTTTCACGAGCTTTTCAAGCCTGGCGCCCCTGTGAATGTGTTAACAAAGTGCCAACACTCCCTGAATGTGTTAGACAGAGCGCTATAATGCTTGGTGCCCTTTACACCAGAGCGCTAACCCTCTTTTGGAAAAAAACCTCTCCAGAATTGCTTTTTACAGGGTCTAGTCTCTGTGTTTCACTTGCTGAGCCTCTCTATGAGTCAATGCTTCTTCCCACTGAACTTTTACATCCTTCCTTCTAAGGAACAAATACCTTTCTATTTAGATTTTGTAGCCTTCTTCGTTATTTTTGAGTTTTTTTGCTATTGGGAGTTTGAAACCAATGCACTGTTTTTCTCTCCTTTTTGACTGAGAGAGAAACTCTGGTGAAGGACATCAGAAGTCTAAGAATCTCTTCATTTGGTTTTTGTTGAGGTCATTGTTCTTCAACATCTCTTTTTTGTGTGAAATTCTTGATTTTCTTTGTTTTCTTTTCTTTTGCTTCTTGTTTTTCATCACAACAAGAGGGTGTATTGTTTGTACGAAACCTACTTATGTTTGTCTGAGTTTCCTTGATCCAAAAGGATAATTGGCAGGAGAAGTGTTGTTTTGAATTAATCATTATTCGCACACAAACAATAAGTAAACATATTCATAATTGATTTGCATATTAGAAGACATTTCCAAAAATGTTTAGCACCACATCGGATTTGATTGAAGAAAATTTGTTTGAGGACATTCCTTCTTAGTGTTTGTTAGTGAAAATAACTTTCTCTCTCTCTCCTTTAAATAGATATTCATCGAAAAGAACTGATTTCTTATCATCTTTGATGCATTTTTTGGAGATTGAGTCATCATTCCATCTGTTTCACTTCCATGCACCCCTTTTGAGTAAAGAACAACTATAAAATGAACGCTAATTAAAAACTATCTAAAACATTTTCTTTTCTAGGATCCTCCACCAACAGTAGACTAGGATTAGTACTTTGGATTAGGCTATGAGCATAACTCTTCAAAGTTTCCAAAACAAGCATTATCATCCTGAGCTAGGGAGAGTCAAATCCAATTTTCGTATAAGTCTACCTAGGATCCCCCTCTCACACAGATGTTATGCATGAGGTCGCACTCAGGAAAGCTACAAAGATTATCCCTCCGTGGTTTGACTGATTGTAGTATTCAGATCATATTATGGGGATCACTTAAAGGTATACCCACAATGTTGAGTGGAAGCCTTTCAAGTTGATTTCGGGCTAGATACCCTGCCCATACGTTTGGACTAGACTGTCGACTATACCGGCCCAGGGGTTGACTGCGAATTGGTAACCTTAGTGGCCATAACCTTTAGGGTCTTACACAAGGTGACAATGAAGAGAAGTCTCACTGTACCTGGAGCAGACATTGGTCAAACTGTTAATATTATGGTGGCTGCGGGAGGTATTTACCCCCACATGTGAACCTGATGAGAATAGAAGACTCCGGGAAGCAAGAGAAACCCTAATGAATTGGCTAATAACCCTAGAAGCCTTGTTGGCTCAAGAAGATAACTTATATTAGCCTATTAGCCTCCAAGAGAAGAAGTTGGCCAGAAATAATAATAATATACTGAACAGACACTATCCAGAAGGAGAAGTTGGCCCCAACAAACCTTGTAGAACCGGTATAAATATAGGGTGCCAGTTCTCATTTGTCACATCTCAGGGCTGCAGTTTTCCCAGTTGGTGCGCACTATAGTTGTAGCTGGTCCGCACGTTTGGATGAGGGTTGTAGGTGCAGCTGTAGTAGCAGCAAGTTCAGTATTTGTCTTGGATATATCTTGGCTAGGGTTTGGAACATCCGATCAGTATTTTGTGTTGCGCTATCCTTGGGGAGAGATGTGCTTCTCTTTGTTTGGCTATCTAGCCTAGGGTTTGCTTCCGGAGGAATTCTCAGGTCAAGGTTAAGGTGCTCGGAGGGAGGCTTCGGCCTGTGGTTGGGTGACGAGGGTATCGTCAATGGTAAGATGAGTACACCATCTTCTATATTCTAACATCTTATGGGCCCACACCCCTTCAGTCAGCCTAAAACACTGGAAGGAAACATAGCCGCTAGATATTGAGCTCGTTGAGGAAATGCCGCTAGGGTTACTAGCAGGAGCAGCTTCCAAAAGTACTGCAGCTAGGCTTACCAGCAGAAGCATTTGCAGAAACCCTAAACCTCTTGTTGAGGTACCTTAAGTGACGAGATTGACGTAATCTCCAGATAGATCTGTGCGCCCTAGCCCAGCGCATCTCTTGATACACTCAGAAGGCCAAGACGTGAAGTTTGGATTTCTGGTCAAATCTAAGGTTTGACCAAGTCAAGCAAGCCATGACAAACTCTATGAAGTCTAAGAACAAGCTAGAAGGAGCCTCCAACTTCAGAGCATGGAAGACAAGGATTGATCTCATCCTTGCTAAGAATA
>JASDQU011400430.1:0-16044 GCA_032191745.1 Picea mariana | reverse complement strand
GTCTGCATGTGTACTTGTAGATGCTAGGTAAACATCACCTCCTTCTTCAGTGCAGGTTTTCACCTCCGTGGAAGAGGTACTATCAGATCCCTTTGTTTTTTCAACCTTCTTAGACTTGCAATCTTTCTTATAATGCCCTATTTTACCACACTTCCAACATTTCCTCAAAGATTTTCCTGGGGACTTAGATCTACCTGTAGATTTAGATCTCCATCCTCATACTTCAATGTAGATTGAGTGGTACTACCTATTGCTACAACCAGATTATCCCAAGAGTCTGGCAAAGAACATAACAAAGTAATACACTTATCTTCTTCTCCAATCGTAATATTAACAGATCCAAGTTGACTTACCAGAGTATTAAAGGCATTTTGATGTTCTGTCACAGAATCTCCATCTTCCATCCTAAGATGATACAGCTTCTTTCGAAGAAACAACTTGTTTACTAGGGACTTTGATTGATACAAATTCCCAAACTTATCCCATAGTTCATTGGCTGTAGATTCTCCTGAGACATTCAACAACACCGAATCTGCCAGGCAGAGTTGAATGGTAATCCTTGCTCTTCTATCCAACTTGTCCCAATCTTCCTTCGACATACCAGTAACTGGTGTATTAGTAGTTTGTATACTGGTAGGTGATGTACCAGTAGCCTGTGTGCTTGTAGATGGTGTACCAGTAGGCTGTGTACCAGGATCCACAGCGATCCATTGTTCTTTGTCTACAAGAAGGTCCTCCATCTTAAGCTTCCATAGCTCAAAGTTTTTACCATTGAACTTCTCTATCTCAATTCTAGATGAGCTCGCCATTCCTCTTACTTTACTCGAATCTCCTCTGCAAAAGCTCCCACTGAACCCAGGTTTATCATAGACCCAAGATAAACTTGATCTGTCAATACCGAGCCAAACCCTCAGCAACAAAGGCGTCCCTCTGAAGCCAAAAATGTGCTCTGATACCACATGTAACTTTTAAACCTGCGAAGTAAAGCAATGCATATATATTCTTAAGCAATACAGAAATTAATCAATGGCTCATACATAGAATACACAAAGATTTTTACCAGAAACCCTCAACCGGGAAAACCTTTCTTATTTTCATTATATCGAATTTCACCATTCGCCATACAATATATACAATGTTTTTATATATTCCGTAGATACCAAAACCCTAATCCCTTAATCCGGGATTAATTTACAAATCATCTAAAAATAGCAAAATCCGCTAAAAATAGCAAAAACCGCCCAAAAAAAAAAAAATTCTAGGTGAAGGGATCGTCAGACGCAGTCGTCGTATCTGATGCACCCACACACACACACATGCAAAGAATATAACACATACCCAACACAATGAACAACCAAAAAGTCAACCTCAAACCTCGGCTGCCGAAAAACAACCGCAACAGAAACCAAAATTCCCATGTCTCATTTGTGGCAATGGTCACTACACTTGAGACTATCCACATCACGATGAAGTGGCCAAGATTTTTAAGGGAAATTCACAACCCACTGTGCATACCCAACATTTTCCACAACAACAATCTTTGTATTCTCAAACCCCCACTCCAGGGGGCATCTCCAACCAATCCCATGATGAGGCCTCGACAAGTGCCCACATTTACATGTTTAACAGTGTTAATTTGACCACTCATACTACGACATATGACACACCGATTAAACCTGATAAGCCGAAGCCCACTAACGGTTCCTTACTGGACCCATTACCATATTCCGTTAGTCCTCCGTCTGCTATCCCTCCGTCCGGGCCACTTCATATCAAGAAACCTTCGTTTGACTCCATATTATGCCCTCCTAAGAGCACTATCTGGAAATCTACCTTTAATCCTAGTTCACGGGCTGCCCAAAACTACAACATTGTTGAAGATTTGGCTCAAGCACCATGTCCTATGTCTTCTTTGGAAGTTCTACAATACTGTCCCAGCCAACGTAGAACCCTCTTATCTGCCATCGGCACTTTCAATCCTGAGTCATCTAATAACCTCACATTTAATCTGGATGATCATCAACCTCGACTCTCCCACCAACTAGCTTTTCAGATCGATATTGTCGTTCACAATCAACAAATCCACCGAACTATCTTGGATGAGGGAGCCTCTACTTGTGTCATGTCTTTAGCTTGTTGGAAAGGCTTAAAATCACCTGCCCTTAATAAATCCCCTACAATGTTACATGCTTTCGATGGGCGAGGTTTTCATCCTCATGGACTTTTACAATCCTTATCCATTCAGTTGGGCGGAAAAATTGTTATTGTTGATGTCGAGGTGGTTGACGCCCCCTTCGATTACAACCTACTACTTGGAATAAGTTGGTTCTATGCTATGACAGTCATCACCTCGTTGATGTTTCGATGTGTGCAATTCCCCCATCAAGGCAAAATTGTCACTATCGATCAACTAGATTTCTGTACACCTGATGCTCGTGCCCCTGTCACTAACAACATTCTTTTTTTGGGAGACCACCAAGTTATGTATGAAAGCGTTGGTGTTGGCTTGTTGAAATATTCTAGCCTTATGGGTAACTTCGCTACACCACTTCCACCCACCACACATCATATTGCCACCGTCAATATGATTTCGACTATGGCTTATCAATCTTTGAAATCATCTGACCCTTGGATTGTACCTATTCCTATGGAATTCAATGTGCTTAGTGACACCATGCCACTTAGCCCAGCCGAGGATGCATATGTGGCTATTCAATCTGCCTCTCCCTCCCCGGACAACCCCCATTTAATGGCACCTGATGCCTACTCGATGCCGTCATGGTTGGATTCCCTATCGTCCGCAATCGACTACATTTTCCACATTTTTCCTTCTGATGAATATATAATGGAAATGCTCAGTATCAATGACATACCTTAGGATGATAACCATCATCGATTCTCTTTTCTTCCACCTCTAGAAGAAATTCACAAAGACATACACTCTATCTTCCCTCCTGATGTTACCGATTTTCCGCAATCTTCCATCCTCACACAAGATACTCTTTTTGAGGGGAATATGGGTAATATCTCTACTACGATCGTTATCGATATTTCGATCAAAGAGGGCATTGTGGAAAATATTAACCTTGGTGCTAATTGCACACCTGAAGAAGTGGTATCTTACACCACTCTGTTTAAAGAATTCTGTGATGTCTTCACTTGGAGCTACGAGGAAATGCCAGGGATCGACCCTTCGATCGTCGTGCACAAAATCAAGACTTACCCAGGTGAGAAACTTGTTCGACAGAAACTCCGCCCAGTTCATCCCAAGAAAATCGCATCCATAAAGGCAGAAGTTGAGAAACTTTTAAAATATGGCTTTATCTATCCTGTCCCTTTGACAGAATGGGTCTCCAACCTTGTTCCGGTTGCCAAAAAACAGGGGACCATTTGTGTCTATGTTGACTATCAGGATCTCAATAAGGCTTGTCCAAAAGACAACTACCCTATACCCTTCATCGACCAGATCATTGATAATTGCGTTGGGAGCGTAATCTTCTCTTTCATGGATGGTTTCTCCGAGTATAACCAGATTGAAATTTTACCCATTGATCAACATAAGACAGCCTTTATCTTCCCATGGGGAAATTTCGCCTATCGAAAGCTACCTTTTGGTCTCAAAAATGCTGGTGCTAGTTTCCAGCGGGCCATGTCATATTCTTTCCATGATATCAAGCATATTGCAGAACCTTACCTCGATGACTTACCTGCCCACTCATCCAATCGATCAGATCACGTTGATCACTTATGGGCTATTTTTCTTCGATGTCAGTTTTACCGTATCCACTTGAACCCACATAAGTGTATTTTTGTTGTTGAATTCGGTCGACTCCTCGGTTTTGTTGTCTCTAAATATGGGATTAGGGTGGATCCCTTAAAGATTAAGGCTATTCTGGCCTTACCCCCACCTACTAGTTTGACCCAACTCCAAAGTTTGCAAGGAAAAGCAAACTTCCTTCGTCGTTTCATTTGTAACTATGCTGAGATAACTAAAGGATTCATGCAATTGTTACAGAAAAACACCCCTTTCATCTGGGATGACATCGCTCAATGATCGTTTGATGATCTCAAGCATGCCTTGACCCATGCACCTTTGTTGCACCCTCCAAAGTATACAAAGGACTACATCCTTTACTTAGCCGCCTCCACTTCCACTATTGCGATGGTGTTAGTTCAAGAGGACCTCAATGATGAGGAACATGTGATCTATTACCTGAGCAAGAGTCTATCTGGACCCAAACTTCGATATTCACATGTAGAGAAACTGGCTCTAGAAGTCGTCATCGCTGTCCACAGATTTCTCCATTACATCCTACTATGCACCACCACTGTGATTGCAGACTCAAACCCCATGTACCATGTATTGACACGTCAAGTGCTCGGGGGAAAATACTCTAAATGGATCATCATCCTTCAGGACTTCGATCTTGAATTTCTGAAGTCCAAAGCCAAAAAGTCCCTGGTGTTTGCGAAGCTCATCTGCGACCTCCCCCATGCAGATGAAGATATCTAACCTAGAGATTCTCTCCCTAACGAAACTCTTTTCCTCATCAACACCTCTGATCCTTGGTACGGAGACATCCTCCTTTATCTCCAAACCCAACGCTTTCAGCCTAACACTTCCTGTGAAGAGTGTCGACATATTCGCCACCATTCTCATCGTTATCTTATCATCGGTGACACCTTGTATTGCCATGGTATTGATACTATACTTTGATGATGTTTGATTCATGCAGAGGCTGAACGTGTTCTGAACGACTATCACCTTGGATACTATGGCAGTCACCTTTCTAGGATGGCCACAACCCAAAAAATTCTACGGGACGGCTATTTTTGGCCCTCGATTTTTAAAGCTTGTATTGAGGAAATCAAAAAATGCCCACCCTGCCAAGTTTTTAACAACAAGGCACGCACCCATCCTACTATGTTGCACCCCATTATCACCATCGGCCCCTTCACCAAGTGGGGTATCGATTTTATGCAATGTAAGCCTACCTTAGTCGGGGGGCATGGTTATATAATCGTTGCCATTGACTACTTTACAAAATGGGTTGAGGCTATGCCTACCTTTCTGAACGATGGTCATACCACAGCTCTATTTGTTTTTAACCACATCATAACTCGTTTTGGTGTACCACGCGCCATTGTCACTAATCACGGTGCACACTTTAAGAACCAGATGATGAGTTAATTGCATGCCAATTTGGGTTTTCGCCATGAAAAGTCATCCCCATACTATCCTCAGGCCAACGGACAAGTTGAAGCCATCAACAAAGTCCTCAAAACCATGATTCAATGCATGGTAGGGGAAAATAAGACATCCTGGCATATACAACTTTTCTCCACTCTCTGGGCTTACCGTACTTACGTGAAAACCACAACCGGGTTCACTCCTTTCCAGTTAGTGTATGGAATCGAAGCCATTTTACCAATCGAGTGTGAGATTCCATCTCTGAAACTTAAAGTAGAACTCCTACCCCATACTTCTGCCGAAGAAGAATGTTTCTCATATCTGACCAAACTGGATGAAACACATCGTGATGCCACTCTCGTTAACGAGGCACATCAGAAACGGATAAAAAATCAATATGAAAAATCCATCCATCCTCGGACTTTTGCAGAAGGAGACTTAGTCCTTGTCTATGACCAAGCTCATGACAAACTAGGGACAGGTAAGTTAGAACCTCTGTGGCATGGCCCTTACATTGTGAAACCTGTTCTGCATAGAGGCGCCTACGAGTTAGTTGATTATGATGGAATTTCCCTAGGGGAGCCCTGGAACGGGATTTACCTTAAAAAGTACTATGCCTAGATCACCTAACATGTGTACGTTGTACATTATTGTATTTTAGTTTGGTGTGTCTTCTTCTTTCGCATACTCGAGTCTTTACCTTTGCCACTCATAACTGTGCCTTGTTTTTTCATGCGCAAATGACGTCTTCCTTTCCTATCTTTGTCGAGTTTGTGGATGGCGCTAGTCGACACACCTGGAACATTGCTTTGGTAGCATGGGTCATTTACCAATTTGACGAGGTGGTGAGTTCAGGAGGTATTTGCTTAGGACCAGCGACTAATAACATGGCAAAATATCATGTTGTCATCGGACTCTTGACCCAAGCCTCCTCCCCAGGTATCTCTCGTATCATTGTTAACATAGACTCCCAACTCGTGGTCTATCAACTCAATCATATCTATGCTATTCGTAATCCTATTCTGCTACGTATCCACCTACAAGTTCATCGTCTTGAACGAATATTTGATTATATCGAATACGACTCCAAGAGAACTCAACAATGTTTTGGATTCATTAGCTAATTACATCATGGATTGGTATCTCACCCATAGATAAGGTTTCATGAAGGAAAACAAATTGTACATCACATGTAAATTAAAACACATCACAATAAAGGCATCATCATGTACAAGTTTTTTGGCACTGTAAAAACTCGGAACTATATATATATATACATAGCGTGACTGAAAATGTTTTGATTACATCAAAAAAGTATTTGGAAGAGTAAAATTTTGGGTCTTTACACCCATACAACATCGTCTGACAAGTCATGCAAAATATACAATCACCAGAGAGACTCTAATCTCTCTACACTGCATTGTGTTGAGAGTAACATATCATTGCGTGCACTACATGTCTCAGTAGAGAATTAACATTCTCTGACACCCCCATAGTGTGCTTCTGTAGATGTAAAGGCACTTCTCTCCTCCGTAGAGGAGGGATGCCCATCGTGAGGCCTTGAAGGTTTCTTTCAACCTCTCGGAGACCTATCACCAGTACCCTCGGATCTACTGCAACTTGAGCACCCCCGCGACATCCTGGTATTGGTATCTCAGTTGGATGCACTTCTCCCTTGTCTGCATGTTGAAAACAATACATCCATTAAACACTCTTCTACGTACCCAAAAAATATACATATGTTAAAAACTTAAAAGAAAAAACTAGACAAGGTGTTGCTTCGGCTCTCACCTGACGCATCCCAATCTTCCCCTGCTGGTAGGATTAAATCCATGCTCCTGTGAAAGTCCACCTTGACATATGGGAAGTCTTCTATCCAAATATATTGGCGTCTCAGCCAAGCGAAGAAGTCACCGGTGAAACGAAACTTTGACTCTGCTACTAGTCTCGGAGACAGACTAGTCCACCATTCCATCCGTGGTTCTCTCACTGGTCATACCACCAATGCAATCTGAGGCTGCATCTAGGGGATGCACTCTAAGAAGAATGAGACCAATAAAGAGCCATATACGAACTGTTTCTGCCCCATTCTACATCTCGAAAACTGTTCCTTCACATTTCGAAGAAACCTTGCACTCCAGTTAAACAGTGTTGGCTCCAAACACTGTACGCCATAAGCTACCTGTGATCTCGACGCTAGATGTGCGCTAGTGCTTCCTGTCACACTTGTGATGGTGAACAAAATAGATTGGAGGGGTAACTCTCTGATATATTTGATGGGGATTCTAACCCCCACCGGTCTTTCCCCTGGGACATGATGACGTGCCAAGTATACACCCACTTCCTTTGGAAGTGCCCTCTATCTGGAAAAAGCTATAGGAACCCTTCTTTTCAAGAGGCCAGTCAAGAAATATACATCTTCCAACTCAATGATTAAAAGTTGTGTTCTGATCTGAAACCCTTGCTCTGTGACATCCCACAAGCTGATTATGTACTCAAGCAGAAAAATCTCTTTCTTCATCTTTTGCAATTTGAAGAATTTCAGAAGGCTACAAGCTCTCAACGCGGCCCGTGTGCGAGGACTCTACAAAGCAGCCAAATCATCAATCTCATGCTCTCGTTCCTTCCACTCAATCATGGTCGTTGCCAAAATCACCTACAAACAAAAAAAAAAAAAAAAAGAATTTCATTATTCAATTTTTCGGCAATTTCTTAAGCAATTTAAAAAACTTGAAATCTATTGCCCACACTATTCAAAAAGTACCACGCCCTCTTTTTATCACTCAATAATTATCACGCAGCAATAAAACGTTTTAAAATAAAAATAATTTTCATAATGGATGTGTGGGCATATTTTTGAGTTTTTTATGGATTCTTTGACAAAAACGACCCATCTACTCAAGTTTCAAGGTGTTGGCATCTATGCTATCACCCTCTAAAAACGTTTTTGCAAACAAATGTATTTTTCCCACCGTTTTGATTAGAGGCTGATTTTATCTTTTTTGGAACAACCTAGGGCTTCGTTTTTTAATTTAAATATTGCTGTGAAAATGAATATTGAACCATGTAATTGAAAGAAGGGGAGATGAAGATCTACCTGGTCCAAACGGCGAGAGAAACAGTCAACCGTAGCTCCGGTATCAAGCAAAACAAGATCCACCTCCAAAGTGAGAAACTCCACTACCACAAATCCTTATGCAAATGATATGGTAAATGAAGATTTTTCTTGTATTACTATTTATAAATTTCCATTTTTTATAAGGTATAGTTATTTGGGGGTTTCTTTGACAATATAATGTCTTCACTAAACCTTTGGATTGCAGTTTTGACACCAAAGGTTTCAAAGCAGTTCTGATCGTTTGTTTACCTTGTCGCATCCACGAGCATAGTCTTAGTTTGTTTTCAAGCTCAAAAATATGAGAACGCACTGGGTAGACTTTTATCTCTTTTTCAGACCCGTATGGACACATAAAAAAGGAACCCTCTGGAGTCATCTTTAAACTCTTTTCAGACTCTCTAAATATGAAAAGATCATCGAGTGATCTTGCTTCCTTTCACACTCGTTAAAAGGTTCAAAAGGGAATCTTTCGAGTGGTAGTTTATCTCTTTTTCGGCCTTGTGAGACAAACTATACGAAAAAGGAACTGAGAGAGTTCTCTTTTAAGTGTTTTTCTAGACTCTATAATCATGAAAAACCTTCGAGTTTTCTGTCTTTGGACTCGCTAAAACGAACATCAATAGGCTCGTACGGGACCGAACCCTTACTTCTTCTAGTCATTAAACAAAGGAAGAGGAACTTACCAAAGGTGAGTTATATCGAGCATGTGTTACCCTCCTTGACCTCGTTAAATTAAAAAGAGGTACTCGTCTATCTGGATGGGGGAAAATTTGAAAGAAGCAAGCCAAACAGTCTCTTGAGAACATTACCAAGTAATTCTTAGAGTCTCCCTTGAACACGACACTTTGTCTTTTGCATGTATTATAATTCGCTGAACCTTTGCACTGAGCCAATCCTTTGAGTTTATTTCACTCTTTTGGGTCACCTAACGTAAGTCGCAACATCCACTGCATCATCAATTTTTGGTCCTTGTGATGTTTCTGCTCTCGTGCCTCAGTGTTGAAGGGAAGTATCTGCCTCAAGAGTCAGCCATCACAAATATCTTGTCTCAATACCCATGTCAGTCCATGTTCATTCAATCTACCAATTACATCTCTATGTTCGTTTCGTGTCGTTGATGGGGGATACATCAAGGCCCTCCTTCGACGAGTCTATTCCTATCGACTTCAACACATTATCCAGGAATTAGACTCAGAAACCAGTTAGGACTTTGGGACCTGCATGCCTCAATGGCAGGCTTCCTCACGTCCGACAGTGGGTTTACATCACTGACCTCTGATCGGATGATTCCATGAATGTTCGACTCCATCTCATCCATTCACATTTGTTGAAATGTACTAGGGTACCTTGGGAATCATTTCCATTAATGGTGATCTCCCTCGCGCTTGTTAATGATTTACATCATTGACTGGTAATCAAGTGGTTTCTTCCATGTTTGACATCAAGACATCTATTCAAATGGTTAGATTCATACTACATCGGGATCAGTAAGAATACCCTGGGTTGAGTGATCAATTTGATATGTTCTTTTCCCAGGTTGCGAAGGAGTTTCTCTTGAAAAATGACACATATTGATTGTTACATAGATCCAATTTGTATTGGTAGTGGCTATGTCTTGTCATCTCGTAGATCCATTGTGTATTTTTTGTGGCTACACTCAGTTCAGGTCATCAGAGTATAGATCCACACAGTATCCTCGGTGGTTATACCTTTTTATCAATACTATTATGGATCCGGAGTGTATTTTATGGCAGCCATATCTTACAAGTCTTGATCACCCAAGCATAGGTATGCCAGCCTTGGGTTTGAAACATGTCATGATACTTGTTGGATGTTTGTGTGCAGCTTCTGTCAGGTTCCCCACATCTATACCCTTGCTTGAAAGTCTACAAAGCATTTCAGTTATCAGTTCTCATCTTATAACTTCATACTTTGGGGGGAAGTCTGTTACACATCAACATTACTCGCTTTGATAAGTGTCGAAAGTGTCGCATGTTGCTCACAAGTGTCGCAAGTGTCAAGCAAAGCATACTGCCATGATGACGACACTTAGGAGACATTTAAAATGCCTCAAACACTTGATTTGAAGGAAGAGGAATGGATAACTGAAGTTGAGAACCTCTTGCCACCTAAAAGAATCATCGAATCTAAGGTTTTAGGAGAGAGTGCTCCCCTATAAAGTGCTAGGGAGTGTTATAACACCAAACAACCCTTCTGAGGGAGCACTATGGATTTTTAGAGTGTTGGCGCCCCCCTAAAGCCTACTAAGGAGCGCTATAGTGCTCTGATGGCCTTTTTGAGGGAGCGCTACCTATTTCGGGCAACAGTTGATCTGTTGAGGAGAATAAGGGGAAAATATTTCAATCTTGGAAGGCAGTTGCATTCGAATTCCTAGTTCAGCCATGATCTTAGGAGAAAATCCATGGCTTAAGTAGGGAAATCCTCAACTTACCCTAAATATACCTCAAGAGGTTAGGCCTCTCTAAACCTATATAAACGGGCTCTATCATGGTGGAAGGAAGGAAGAATTGGAAGCACGAAACCTATGATCTCATAGGAAACATACAGTGAACTAGAGGAAAGTAATCATTGAAGTTGTTGTCATCTGGATCGTGGATATTTTGAGAAAGGGTTAGAAAAAGGGGACTTGAAGAAGCTGTCGCACTCGCATCTATGGTTGTAAGTTACTTCTATCATTGTTCTCATCAATATGACACGCTTGGCCTGTTTCTTTCTAGTTTGTGTTTAATCTCACATGAACTTGTCTCTGATAGATTGATCTATTTCAAATTAATATCAATAGAGTAGGAAGTGGTTGTACTATTGTTTTTCTACAGGTCTCATCGAGGAGAAAAATATTGGAGCTCAACTCAGAGCGTGCAGGGACAAACGCCGGTAAAAGGTACTTGATTTTCTCCTTCCTCCTCGCACATTAGTTTGTATAGATCTGAAAGGAAGTCAGTGTCCATGTTAAGCATATTCTGTCTTAAGAGTTAAGAGTCTAGCTCTGAAGAGGAGATCTACCTGTCCACAAGGAGATTTTCCTTCAACAATAGTCGATTACCAACAATCAGGTTAGTTGTTTTATATTCATGCACAAATCATTCGTTGGGGAGTTCGGTCGATGGTCGGATCAACAGTTTTGGGAAAACGTTGTGCAGGACTAAACAAGGATGTCAATTGCTGATGGAAGATATAGTCATATCAAAAGTTTCTATTTCTCTTGATTTGAGATAAAAAATTCATATTTAAAAGGTTTTTATAGTAGTAAAACAATCATTTTTTTAAGAATTTGTTTGGGTTTTTATAGGTCACAAACTTGTGAGCCAAATTTAAGGCCCTAAATGATGTTTTTTGGTACTTGAAACCTACAAGAATAGTAGTGTACGAAGGTACACTTTGCATTTTCATCTCATATACAATAAATTGGAGAGAGATATCCAACAAGATAAATGACTCACAAAACTAATCTCATATGAGAAAGTTATGGCTGAAAGAATTAACGTAAAATTTCAACACTAGTTTACTTTCGGAGAGCATAACTCCTAGCTTCGAAGTTCGTTTGGGGAAAATAAGTATTCTATGGAAACATATTGAACCATAGAATGTAGAGGTGGATCCAGATTTAGAATATGGTTATGAAAAAACGTCCAAGAAGAGAAAGAGGACACATGTAGCTTACAGGGATAAAAATGTAAAAAAATCAAAACTTCTACAGGATGTAACTAGCATTTCAAAGCCCGGTTAAGGGTGCAACTTGGAAAACACATTCAAAATATAGTAGTGGACATATGAAAATAATATTCCAACAAAATCCCAAAGGAGTTAGTGTAGGGATACATAAACAGGGAGAAAATTGCTAAGTCTGGAAGTGCAAAAAGGGGCAAAGTTGTCACTTGAATAATGCTGCAGTTTTTGACCAGAGCATTGGTTTTACAATTTGAGAGTTGTTTTGAGTTCAATGATAGAATTATTATCTCTTTCACATAGAATAATTTTCTTGGTTCCTGGTGGATTTACCTCTGTAAGTGGTAAAAGTTGGTGTTTGAGATTATTTACACCAAGAAGAAGGGTGTACAAAGGGGTTAAACTGACAAGATTCAATTGCCCATAACTTTCATCTCAGAAATCAGATTGGGAAAAATGAATCATCATTGGAAATTTCTTGAGGAGTAGTAGAAATACATCAATCCAGAATTTGAATTAGGCACTAAAATTTTATCATAAACTCGTAAAGAGATTTTTGTAGTAATAAAATGGGTGGAAATTGCAACTTGTAAATGTTGTAACTTTTTGCTCAGAACCCAGTTGAGGTATGAGTACATTTGTTAGAAATATAATGGATAGTAGAATCCATGTATCCACACAAATTTAGTCTTCACTTGAAGTATTCTCAAGAAATGAGAAAATAAGGTTTATGGTTACCTTGAAAGACACCATTGGATAGAATGGGAATTCAGGAATCCATAATTCTAGGTTCATAAATCATATTGAAGCATGAGGATGGTCATTGAAAATGTAAAATTAGGGAAAATATAACAAAAGTTTTGATTTCTCTAGGGAAGCATTAGGTTTTTCCATAATTTTGAAGGAGAAAGTGGACTTGGATTACAAGAACCGTGTAACCACCGAATGTGAAGATTTTTCCAAACAAAGTCAAAGTCTGGAGAAACTTTTCCAGCTATTAGAGTTAAGTGCTAGAGATGATTTCTAGGTAAGGGAGAGTATTGAAATTTATGATAGTTTGTTTGACAACACATGTATTCCAATAGAGGATGAACACCTTCAGTAACCAATCACATAACCAGATCAAAGATCAAAACACTGATGTTTTCATGTGGTAAAACCCCTACAGGGAAACATCCATGGCCCCAGCCAATGCGGCCACTTGGAGAAGTTTATTAATGAAAAATAAAAACATTACTGAGAGATTTTACAAGAGAGATTCTCACAATCGATCATCGACAAATGACCCTCCATGCTCTTTAAATAGAGATCATGGACCAATCGGGTGTTAAGACACATATCAATGGCCGTTAAGATCAAGGAGAGTAGGAACCGTCGGATCACTCTATGTTGGGAACACATCGTGACCGTCAGATTTCCTAACTACAAATGCATACTAATGAACACTAAAGAAACACACTTTTACCTAATGACACATTACACTAAGTAGTTCTTAACTAACTCCTAAGTGTCTAAATATCCTCACATCCCCCCTTAAGAACAACTTGGGATATGATTGAAGGATTTACAATGTTGACACAATAGGAGAAGGAAGGAGGCATTAGAGTCTATCCCCTCTTAATGAAAACTTCTTGAACTCCTAACATAGATCCAAGTTTGGAAAACTTCGCTTCTGTAAAGACTTTGTGAAAATGTCTGCAACTTGATCTTCTGTAGGGAAAACGAGCACTTTAATAAATAAATCATGAATGAGCTTTCTGATAAAGTGCATGTGTAGCTCGATGTGCTTGTTGTCCTGATGTTGAACTGGGTCTTTGGATAGCTTGCTGGCACTCTAATTGTCACACCACAGGATGGTCAAAAGTTGTTGCTCAAATCCAAACTATAAAAGGATCTGTCGAAGCCACAAGTCTTCTTGAATTGCATTTACCGTTGCTCGGTACTATTCTTGTGCTGAAGAAAGTGAAATAGCCTGTTGTTTATTATAGGCCCCAAGTGATAGGTCCTAAACTAAGGTTGAAAACATAACCTATAGTAAACTTCTGATCATGAGGGTCGTTGGTCCAATTTGAATCAATGAAACCAACCAATAAAGGAGTCCCCCCTGAACTATAAGGTATCCCGAATTGAACTGTACCATGGACATAGCGAAGTATCCTTTTAGCTTATTTCCAATGGATATCATTGGGTGTTTGCATATACCGGGAAACAAGACCAACAACAAAGGAAAGATCAAGATGGGTATGAGTCAAGTATAAGAGGCTACCAACTAACTGATAGTATAGGGTGGCATCAACTTTAGGAGAAGTAAAGGTGGCAGTAAGCTTGACTCTAGACTGGAAGGGAGGAGGGGCTGGTGTATAATCATCCATGTGAAAGCAATGAAGAAGGTCACAAGCATACATAGACTGGGAAAGAAAAATTCCTTCATTGGTTTGCAAAACTTGGAGGCCAANAAGGTGGCAGTAAGCTTGACTCTAGACTGGAAGGGAGGAGGGGCTGGTGTATAATCATCCATGTGAAAGCAATGAAGAAGGTCACAAGCATACTTAGACTGGGAAAGAAAAATTCCTTCATTGGTTTGCAAAACTTGGAGGCCAAGGAAATAGTGCTAAAAACCTAAGTATGTCATTTCAAATTTCTTATTAAGGTTGGTTTTCACATGGTTTAAAAGTTTTGAGTCACTACCAGTAAGGATAAGGTCATCAACATAAAGGAAAAGGATTATGAGATGGATTCCTACTTTATTGGTATAGACATTAGGATCACAAATGAATCTAGAGAATCCAATGTCAATAAGAAACTTGTGTTGGAAGATTGATTGTTGTCATTGATGTCAACCCTAGTCATGGGTTTTGGACCGTAAGATTGATAAAGGTATTTGGACATGAAGGAAAATGCACATGCATATACAACACACATGAATGGATAGTATACATCATGTTGTTTCTGGTGGTATGTGGCACGTCACATGGATCCTCATGGTTGAGGAGAAATGAATTTTTGAAGATGACAAAGTGAATTGAAAAAGGAAGTACATGTAGGCCCTGGAAATAATTAAAGAAAATAATTACAAAATAAGAAAGTGTCAGGTCGGCCATAATGTTAAAAGGAAGTGACATAAATGGTATAAATAAATATCATTATACATTCATTTGATACAATTCAAATTTCAGAGGGAAGAAGAAGCAAAAGAAGGCCGGATTTCAAGGGAGGATGAAGTCTTTTGGTGATGTGTTCTAAGGTATGTTATTTTCAGGTCATCTTACCATTTTTGCTATAACATATTTTCTAGAACGATTCAGATGGTGAAATCGCTATGGTATTGAGACTACATATCAAGGTACCTCTGGTAAAAATTTCAACTCTTTATTCGCTATAATTATGTAGATACACTCTATGGAATATAGGGTTTGTCACCAGTCCTGAAACTAGTCAATAAACAGGTGTTATGGGTAAAACAGTCATAACGTTTTCATACAGACTCCAAATTTAGTGGGACCACTTCCATTGGAAAGAGTACGGACTATAGTTTCTTGTGTGTGAGTTTCAAATCAGATGTTAAATATTGAGAGTGAGGCATGCTGTACAAGTTGGGTCTTCTGAACAGACCAGGATTGATTAAAGTCTACCATTCTTTCTATAACCTCTTTTTGGGGAGGATTCAAGGAGTGAAAATTTGAGGATTTTTAGAGAATACATTGAGTAACATTATCTACAGGATCCGAGTACTCCAAGAATTGAATAATTGCAGAAATTGAAGAAGTCTCAGAAAGCATTACCAGGTTCTATGTGATGATTGGTTGATGGTGATGATTTGATGTAAAGTTTTATTATCTCTCATATATTCTTGGGTGGAAGGAAGGAGAAAGAATAGAGAGTTCAAATCTCTCTTGATATTGGAGGATTGTATCTTCCTCTTGGAGGTTTATCCCTCCCTTTACATTTGGAAGTTGTAGCTACCTTTGGAAGTCATTACTTCCCTTGAACAAAAACTATTGATTATTTCTCATATATTGTGCATGGTGTATTGTGGTGTATTGGTGTA
>JASDQU011400429.1:3379-37205 GCA_032191745.1 Picea mariana | reverse complement strand
CCTAGTAGGAGGATATTACCTTTATTTTTCAAATTATAAATATGTTGTTCTAAATTATTATAAGGACAATTTTTATCTATATTATTTTTCTTATAAAAAATAGAATTAATAGGTGAAAAATAACAAATTGCTATATACATCTTCTTAGCATTAATATATGAAATTTCTATCCAAATGTATTTATTAAGAGGGTCAATCTTATGAAGTTGATTGAGAGGAGAATTTTTTTTTCTAATATAACAAACTATGCCTCCTATCCCTCTACGGTGAAATTTTTTGTTCCATGCCGACCACAAGACAAATCCATCCATGTTAGAGACCTTAGACTCCTCGTGCTCCCAAGTTTCAATGAGACAAATAATATCAATATCACTCAGGATCCAACTTATCATAGGACCTTTGAGCTTTGACAAAAGTAAGGTAAAGTGGAAGTTAATCATGATTATCATCATTAAAAACTTAACCCTAAAGCCTTCAAAATTACAAAACCTATTTTATTAATAAACTTTATTAATATATTAATTTATAAAACTTATTTTATTAATAAAATTTATTAATGTTGTGAAAAAACAAACTACATAATTCATTAATCTAGTGCTGGTCACAATTTCTTGAATACAAAAGGTGTATGGTAGATAATTAATGTATTAATAATACATACATTAATTATAACTCTAATAATCCTATCCCTATTATTAATATATTATTAAAAACTCTAATTCTAAAATATCTAAAATATTAATAGATTTTATTAATATATTAATTTTTAAAAAGGATTTTAATAAAAAAACTATTTATTGTAAATTATTACTGTTAAAAAAAAGAAAAATTCATCTAATACACCTGAAGAGTGTGGGCACATTTTACCATGTGTGGTTCATTTTTTAATATATCAACTTACACTAATATTAATATTAATATTAATATATATATATATATATATATATTATAAAAATTAGTATAAATTTTAAAAAATAATGAAGTTGTATATAATTCAAGTTTGGTGCTTAATGAAATAATCATTTTAGTGAGTCAAATTCTCAATCGAACCATACCATTAAAAATTCAGACGAAATTCCAATCCCATAAAATATATCTTATAGCAAAGAAAAACATATCCGAAATTAATTTTAATATGGTTCGATGGTGAATTTCACATGCGTATCGATAAATACGCATGTGATTCCGGACTCTGAAAGCCACTCGGGCGCCATGTATCCGGGCGTCCCTCTCACCTGCGTCCCCACACGGCTTTCCAGATGTCTGTTGACAGACCTCGCCATGCCGAAATATATTAAAGCAATGCCGGCTTTAATATATTTTGGGATATGATTTTTTTTCATTTTTTTGGGATATTTATAGGAGAAATTGCTGATTTATATATTTGAGTGATTCTTTTTATACAGTTTTTGTATATATAAATTATATTTGTGACATATAAATAATAATTAAGTGATAAATTAATTTTAAATCTCTTAAATATTAAGAGATTAATTTTTTTAATGATATATATATATTTTTATTTTATATTTAAAAAAATTATGTTTGAAGAAATTTAATCTTTTAAATATTTAATAAATTTGAAATTAAAATAAATTAAAATTAACTAAAATTTAATGGTTAAGAATATGTGTTTCTTGTCCCACAAGTAAAGGAGTCTCATATAAAGTGCACCAATTTGGTGTTGACTCTAACTTTAAAATTAGATTATTATTATTATTATATGTAAATTTTCTCTAAAAAAACTAAATCATTGATACATCACCTTCTGTCTCCAAGACTTTTATTTTAATATAAATTGTATTTGTTAAGAAATTATTTTTTTTAATGATATATATATTTTTATTTTATATTTAAAAAAATAATGTTTGAAGAAAATTAATTTCTTAAACATTTAATAAATTTGAAATTAAAATAAATTTAAATTAACTAAAATTTAATGGCTAAGAACATGTGTTTCTTCCACCAGGTTAGATGTTCAAATCTAGAGGGATAGGGTATGTGCAAGTAGGTGTGGAGAGGGGGTTTCTTGTCCCACAAACAAAGGTCATACAACATGCACCAATTTGATGTTGATTATGACCTTATTATTATTATTATTATTATTATTATTATTATTATTATTATTATTATTATCCTTAAAAAATAAATGTTGATATGATCATGACCATGATTAAAGTCCATTGAGATATAATTGGTCTATGGGAATTTAAGAAGGTAAGGGATTACTTGCAATTTTTTAGAAATTTATTTATGTAAGGGAAAAACATTAAGAGAAGCATTCCAAGCCACACTTGTGTTGACTTAAAAGGTTATGAAGGTTGGTAGTGACAAATATTTTGAAATTGAGATCTAATTTGAATATATGCAACACAATCCAAGAGAAAGTGATTTTAATTTTCAACCCTTTTGGTGTCACAAAGATGATAGACTCTTTTATCCAAACTCTAGATTTATTAAACATAAAAAGTATTAGAAATTTTAAGATGTATTTTTTTCTTATAATTTTAGGTTTTAAAAAATAAATTACATCTGAAAAAATTTAATCCCTACCAACATTTAATAAACTAAAAATTTAGATAATTTTAAACTAATTAAATTAAATCATAATAGTAATAATAATTATAAGTATTTCCATAAAAGAAATAAATATTAAAATATTCAAAAAAAAATAATCACAATTTAAAAAAAAAATAATAAATATGCTTTCTCATGCATTAATAATTTACTTAATTATAAGCTAAATTAATCATACGTATGAATAAGATTTAAAAAGTTTAAAATTATAAACTAAATTAATGATATGGGCGAATAAGATTTAAAAGGACTCATAGAGATCAAGTCTAAATTGAATATGGTTAAGGAATAAGGTATGATCTTTTCTCAATCTAGGGTTTAGTTGAGATCCAAGGTTATTAAATCAAGCTTTGATATTACATGTGAGGAAATGAGAAACACTTCCACACTAAACCTATTAGAAGAATGAAGAAATATTTAATCTAAAAAGTAAATAACAAAGCAAACACACAATATACATATATTTTACATTAGAAACTTAAACGAGAAAACCAATATTTCTTGAACATATTTCTTTCTTGTTGTCTTATACACTCAGAATAAACGGTTACATGCCTAACCTAGGTCTACACCTAAGACACAATCGACATCATACCTTCTTGATTTACACAAGAACAACCTTGTAGCCAATCTAACTTACATATACATGACCAACAACCTCTAAACGATTTCTCTAAAGATTAGATTTTACAACATTACAACACACCTTATTTATAAGATTTATAGTAAGAAAAACCCTAAAGAAAGACACCCAAAATTGGTTACAAATCCATGTATATTATTGGCTACAAATCCCATGAATCTCATGATTTTGTTATCGTCGACTACCAAGTTGGATTACCGGTCGACTACTAGTCGAAATTCATTCAGTCTTCAGTCAGTTGTCACGTACCTGTCGACCTCTTCAAATCGTTGTTGATCATTTTGACTTCTAGTTTTCCTAGTCGATCCACCTCGACCTTCGAATTTCACTACAAAGAGTATAACAACCAAATATTACAGGGCACTAAACAATATCAAAATTAAAGAATTGGTACCCTCTACCTAGGATTGATTATTTGTTGGACGAGTTGCAACATGCTAAGAACTTCACTAAGCTGGATTTGAAATTAGGATATCATCAGGTATGATTGAAAGAAGAAGATACCTAGAATATTGCCTTCAAGACAAGGCACATTTTTTATGAGTGGTTGGTTATGTCAATCAGTGTCATCAAAGAACAAGCTACATTTATGAGACTAATGAATGATGTTTTACGCCCTTATTTTAATTCATTGTTTATTGTCTATTTGAATAATATATTGTTTTACAGTGTTACTTGGGAGGAATACATCTCACATATTGTGCAGATTTTAAAGACCACGAGGAAGCATCAATTGCATGACAAGATAAAGAAATGTGAGTTTTCTTAGTAGTATTTGGTGTATATTGGGTATGTGATTAATGGAGGCAAGATCAAGAGAGATCGCACTAATATGGAGTCCATCATGAAATGGCCAATTCCTACAAACTACACAGAAGTCACAGTATTTGTTGGGGCACTACAATACTTGCAAAATTTTGTAGCTTTGATTTTAGTAGTAATTGCACCACTCCATGCAATAACAATGGGAAGTAAGATTTTCTAGTGGGGGAGGAATCAACAAAATGCCTTTAATGAGGTAAAAATAAACATCAATTAAGAACCAATGCTTTCACTACCAAACTTGAAAAATCATTTTGATGTGGTGATAGATGCAAATGAGTATGCCATGGGAGCAGTCATGATGCAGGGAGGAAGTATTGTTCACTACCATTGTCAAGTATTTCAAGTGGTGGTCCTAAACTACACTACCTATGACAAGGAGACCTATGCTTTGGGTACAAGATGTCCAAAAGTGGAAGCACTTATCTGATGGGAAATGATACCATCATCCACATAGATCACCAGTCACTCTAATATCTGTAGGACTAGAGTAAGTTAAAACAAACTAGGGACTACAAATGGATGGGGTTCTTACAACAATTTCATCTAGTTATGAATTATAAGAAGGGAAACACAAACAAGCTGGAATACATGTTTTCAAGGCCACCCACATCCAATATTACTTCTTTGGAAACTTTGATGCACATGGATCCTTTTACCCATGATGCATCCACATAGGAATCCACAGAATATGAGGACTTCAAGGAGGTGTTTCAATAGGTACATGGAAAAATTCATATAGAAGAAGGTGACAACAAAGCTGACTATCATTTACTGAATGGTTTACTCTGCCAGCTAGACAATATCTATGAACCTAAAGGTGATTGACTGTAGCTTATCAAAGTGGCTTGCACCTCCAAGGTTGTAGGACATTTTGGTGTCAGGAAGATAGTTGCCAGCTTACAAAAGGTACGTGTACTAGCCTATAATGTAAGGATATGTAGCACACTATACTAGATGATGTATATTTCGTTGTACCAACAATCCCAGTAACAGGAAACAAGGTCTTTACCATCCCTTACCTATACCCACCAAACCTTGGGAAAGTATTTCCATGGATTTTGTTGGAGGTTTACCAACAACCAAGAAGTGACATGACTATCTATTTTTGGTACTTGATAGATTCAATAAGATGTGCATTCTTATTCCTTGTAAAAATACTATCAAAGGAAAATAAGTAGCAAAAAAAATCTTTGAACATGTTTGGGCACACTTTGGGATACCAAGGAGCATAATTTCAGATAGGGATACTAGATATCACAGTGCATTCTACAATATATTGTGGGAGAATATGGACACTAATATAAACAGGTCTACAACATTCCATCCATATACAGATGGGTGTAGTATTAAACCACACTCCAAGAACTAACTGTGAGAAGAAAATATTACACTAACCAATTGCAAAAGAGAGAGAGGAGAGAGAAAAATAGAATTAATCTTCTCACATAAGATACTAGGAAACCAACTCTAATCAGTTTGTATTAATCCTTGATCATGAGTAAAATATATAGGAATATCCATAAAAGGAGTAATGAAAACTAGGTTGGGGTTTCCATGTGCATGATCAAGTAAAAAAAGTAACTTCCCCCACTTGCAACAATTAAGTAAAGCCAAAAGTTTCTAATAATAAGAAAAGGTAAAAACATATAGGTGGGAACTCAAAGAGAACTCTACATGAATTCCATAATAGAAAAAATCTATTAGAATAATACTAGAGTCCAAAATTGGATCTAAACTCCTAACTAACTGAGAATTTGCTAAATGTGGAAAGAAACTAAATAATTGAAGTGATTTAACTCCAAGTATTATATGGGTAATGAACACTTCCATAGGAGGATAATATTATTACTAAAGTTTTCTCTATAGCCATGAAATAAGAAATATATCCTAAAATGAAGGAAATATGAGTTATCTCCTTAAATTATGGAGTGAAGTGCCCACCCCCTAAAAATTACGAATTTCCCTAATGATGGCTAAAAAACAAGAATTTTCCTGTTGGAGGTTTGAGAGACCATGGTTTTAGAAGCCCATGGTATTTTCCCATGGTATTACTTATAGACATCCACAGGCTAAAAATAGACTTTCTATAAGTAGTAGTCCTCCTAAATAGTAGGAAAAATGGAAAAAAATGAGTATGTCACTAAGTATGTAGTTGAGCATGTGTACCCCAACATGCCCCATGAAACACAACTGGGTTGTGCACAATGATGATTCCCAACAATATGAATCCATGTTATACACTCATGTACAAGTATATATGCATAAAAATTGAACAAAAGTGAGGTAAAGAGGGAAAACCTAGTGGGAACAAAATCCCCCCTCAAAATATTTTGCTAACAAGAAAATAATTTTAACATGTTCAGCTGCTAAGTTGATGTATACCTCACTCCTAGAATGTCCCTCAATGAAACAAACTTTTGTTTGGTGAAATGATTTGTGAAGATGTCTTCCACCTCTAAAGATTGACATAACTTCATATCAATGACTCCATCCTGAATCTGTCCTCGAACAAAGTGCATATGAAGCTATATGTTCTTGGTCTTTCGCCTCTGAACTGGGTCTCTACACATCCTGAGATTACTTTGATTATCACACCATATAATTTTTGGACAATGAAAATCAACTCCCAACTCTGTAAGAAATTGTTGCAACGAAATAGCCTTAGTAACATTCATTGTACCCATGTACTCTTCCTCTGTTGATGATAAATAATTTGTTGATTTCTTCTTACTTGACTAACAGATAGGTCCTAATCCAAGGTAGAGAACATATCTAGAAGTGGAATTGTGATCAGACTTATCACCTTCCCAATATGACTCTGTATAACCAACGACATATAAGGAAGATCATATTGCATAGTGTATACCAAATATGGCAGTCCCCTTGATATATATGAGAATTATCTTTGCTTCCTTCCAGTGAATCTCATGAAGCTCCTACATGTACCTGGAAATTGATCCAACTGCATAATATATTTCCAGTGGAGAGTGTGTAAGGTAGAGAAGACTCCCTACCAACTATCGATATCTAGTAAACTCAACCAAAGGTGATGCATCAACATCCTCTAGTATAACACCTAACTAAAAGGGTGTTGGAGTTGGCTTGAAATATGTCATGTGAAACTTGTCAATTAGATCTCTAGCATAATGTTGATTTTTAAATAAGAAAGTTTTAAGCATGAAGTTCATTCCATTTTATCATTTTAATTAAACCATAAACAATTTTGTTGTAGCAACCAATATCACAAGAAGAAAAACCATGCACAAGTACACAAGAAGTATCCTGGGAAACACTTCTCAACAAGGGAATAAAACCCAACCAATCCTTTGTTATATTCTTCAAGAGAAATACATCCACCACCAAAAAAACCTAGAACACAAAAGGGTGCTTACAAACCCTAGAAGACTAGTTCCCAAGAGAGGTGCACACTTTTCCCAAGTGGATGTACTTGCTGAAATTTCCAAACTCACAGTTGTGGTATTATTCCTCAATGGGGATTTTACCTTTGCTTATATTAGACTGAACCTGTCAACAAAAGTGTCTATTAGAACAACAGGTCTGACCTCAATAACTCAAAATATAATTAATAATTACTAGATAAATTATCTTTTAAATTTAGGAGGGGCCGACCTGTACCCTTTACATTACAATTAGGGTTACAGGTAATTCTGACTCTTGAACAATATAGAAAGGGATCCCATACACCCACTAGTTCTCAGCCACTAGGGGCACATACATAGGGATGTCCATATCTCTATCTCATTACGTCTCACAGGATAACTACACTTACTAGTGCTCAGCCACTAGGATCGTGTTCACATGTGCTCATCCACAGGCACATCCAACTCAACAAATCTTCTTTCCCACTGCATTACACAGGAGAGTCATATGGATTTCATCATCTCAAATCTCTACTCAGAGGAGGATAATACATTGTTTTCATATCTTTCTCATAACAATGCACCCATCTCATGGGAATTTACATGTTCACATGTGCTCATCCACATGCATGTCCTAATCAACATATCTTCTTTCTCACTGCGTTACACAAGAGAATCATCTGGAGTTCATCTCAACTCTTTGTAAGGAGGAGGCCAGCAAAACATTCTAGTTCTATCTCAGATAGGAACCAGACACCCAAGTCATGGGCTCTCTCTCAGGTAGGTTGAATCAGTATGTGTCATGTAGGATGTCTCACCCAGCTACAATAATCAACACTCCCTCTTAGCTAGGGATGCATTCTCCATCAGGCAAAGTCTCGCATGAATGTACTCAAACTTTTTCTTAGTTGTAATCATCAACACTCCCTCTCAACTAGAGAGGTATTCTTCACCAAGCCAGTTTCGTGAAGATGTCTGCAATATGATCATGTGTAGGAAGGTACATCACATGTATTGTTTTCCTCTGCATCATGTCTCTAAAAGTGATATTTTATCTCAATGTGTTTCGATCTATCATGAAACACAAGGTTCTCAAAGAGATTCACACAACTCTGGTTATAATCATAAAATCCATTTCATGATCAAGCAAATTTGTAAGAATTTTATGAAGCCGCACTGCTTCGCACACTCAATGATATATTGTCTACTTCTATGGTACTCAAGGCCATAAATATTTGTTATTTGTTGAACCAAGAAAACATGGAAAACTTCATGTTAAAACGAAAACCGGATGTGCTCTTCCAATCCACTTTACTCTCTACTCAATCTATATCATCACATCCCTGCAAACTCAAGTTCTCATTGGAGGCATATCTCAAGCCATATCCAATTGTGCCTCTTATATATCTCAATACATACTTTTCTACTATCCAGTGAGTCTATCTTGGATGACTCATGGATTGACTAAGCACATTCATTTCATAGCATATATAAGGTATGGTGTTAACCAGATACATCAATGTTCCAATCAACTATCGATACACATGTGGATCAATCTTGCTGGAATCATCATCTTTTATTTTTCGTCAAATCCATCACCATCGATGTATACATGGTTTTGCATTATTTCATACCAAACTTCTTTAATATCTCCACTGTATATTTTCCTTGACTTAAGAAAAGTCTCATTGGCTCTCTGTCATACTTCTTGTCCCAAGAAGTAGTGCATTATACCCATATCCTTCATCTCAAAATCAGAAGTTGAAGCTTTCTTGTATCCAACAACATGACTTCCTGAATAATTCATAAAAACCAGGATTTTGTCGCAAATGTAGTAATATAGTTTTGGATTAGCAACACTTTTTCTGAAACTAAAACTCATCATGAATCCATCTATCTGATGTAGTTTCCAACTCATGGATGGTAGTACAAATGAAGGTGCGTTGATCTACTCGATCAATATGTCTCATCATAGTTCACTCTCTCTACTTGTGAGAATCCTCTAGCCACATATCTCGATTGTATTTATCGACACTTCCATCAACTGCATGCTTGATTTTTATAGATCCATTTAGAAGTCACCATAAATTTCCCTTTCGGTCTTAGAACAATGTGTCATACATAATTCTTTAAGATATATTGGTATTCTTGTGTTATTGCATTTTTACATACCTGTTCACCTATCTCTTCTCCATCACAGGGAGTGTTAGAATAAATGGAGTGGCTCATGGATGAAGGGTAGCTTGAAAATATCTTTTTCTTTCTCAAGATGTCCCTTGAGGGACTTGTATGTTCCTCTGCCTTCTGCAGAGTTTTGTCGACCCTACGTAGGCCTTTTTTTCCCTACTGAAATATCTTTGGGCGTATCAACTGGAGCAATTGAATTGGCTGGAATATTGTGTGTCTCCCTATGAACTATTGAAGGGGGAGAAGGCATTGTCTCTTCTTTCTTTTCATTTTTTTTTAACTCTCTCTTGAGTCAAGTAACTCTCTCTGAAGTCTTGAAGGATGGAAGTCTTCTTTTATTTTCTTGCTAGATATTTTATGTCTTCTTGAACAACATAATAATCAATCAATAAGGTTTGGACTCTTGTACAAGGGATAATGGTTCAATTCATGAGGGATCCCACACTTGATATAATACCCTTCACTTATTAAGAATGCAATCAACTATAAAATTAATGATCAACCAATTTACCTGGAATTGTAGTCATGTTCAATTTTGTGTTTGGTTTAGAGGAAGTACTTCTCTCTCTTATCTTCATTATTTTACGGTGGGCATGGATGATTTTAAGGATGGAAATTTATTTTAAAATGTAGAAACCTTGGAAAATCTTAGTAATCCTTCATATGCCAACTATAAAATGTTTGGTGATATTTTTGTAAAAATATTATAATTTCTAAGGATTGTATATAGTTTGTATAAAATTTTGGCGGTTTTAAAGGTAAAATAATTTTATTCTATAGAATTTGGGTGAATCATTTTGAGAATAGAGAATCCTTTTTTGGGAAAAACCATGGAAAATTAGCCCATGAGCAAAATTTAGCCCCTAAAATCATCCCTAGCACTGGTGGGTATGGATCAATGTTAGCGGTGGAAACATATTGTCTTCCTTTCTTCATAGTTTGAAATTTTCTTTCATAGTTCCCATATTTTTCACATATGAAGCACTGAATTTATGAAACATCTCTTCTCTGATTATGACCTGAGGCTGATGGAGACTTCTCATCTCTGAATGTTTGTATGAAGTTTCTTTTGAATATTCTTCCTTTCTTTGTATGAAGTGCAATAGCATGGTTTTCATTGGGGGAGTATTCCACTCCTCTATTTCAAAGTCTAAGTTCTTCTTGAGTACAGTCTGTCCACAGACGATCAAAGGTTGGTAACTTTTCTCTTCCACTAATGATTTGAAGAAAAGGCTCCTAATGTTTTGGAATATTGTTGAGAGTATATAAGACAAGTTGTTTGTCAAACATGATTTCTCTAATGGCTCCTAACTGTTCTTTGATCTCTCATATATTCATAAAGAAGGTAGCAACTGTATCACTTTTTTTCATTTTGGTACTTTGAAGATGGCCCTTTAAGGTAAGAGCTCTTAAGGCGTTGTCACATTCAAACATATCTTTTAGTGCTTCATACATTTCATAATTTGTCTTCAGGTTGGCAATACAAGGTAAGAGTTGTTCTCTTACTGATTAGATGATTACTTTTCTTTAGTTGACATATTCTTCCCTTCTTATTTCCTTCTCTTCATCGATAGTTGTATCTGGTAAATTTTGTGTTACCACATTCAAAATTTCATCTTCTTAAATGGTGACCTGAACCTTTGACTTCCAGTAGTTGAATTTTCTTGATCCATCAAGCCTATCTTCCATTAAATTTTTGTTCTTCATTTTTTCAGACTTCTTCACAAACTCTCACCAACTGAACTTAGAAAAAATAATGGTTAGGTTGGACTAGTAACCTTAGGTTTTGTTGGGCTTATGAATGGAAAAATAAAAATTATAGTGTCACAAGAATACTTGTTGAGTTGAAACGTTTCTTCAAGAAGTTGCAAAAACCCTAAGATCAAGATTCTGCAAAACAATTCGGAACCCTAGAAACCCTAGGGACAAAAACTCAAAATTGTCAGAAACTCACTTTGAAGATCTCTAGAAGTGCACTAAAGAAGTTCGTACAACTTTATCCAAGTTTCAACCCCAATGTCCATGTGTAAGGTGTTGAAAATGACAAACAAGTGAGGGTCGTATGGATTTCTGCAAGAATCCTAGAGGCCATACGAAACTGCAGAAGGAGGATGACCTATATTTTAAGTGCTTGTGCAGGGGTTCTTCAAGAACTATGCTCTGATACAATGTTGATTTTTAAATATTAAAGTTTTAAGCATGAATTTCATTCCATTTTATCATTTTAGTTAAACCATAAAAAAAATTGTTGCAACAACCACAATCACAAGAAGAAACACCATGCACAAGTACACAAGAAGTATCTTAGGAAACCCTTCTCAACAAGGGAAGAAAACCTAGTCAATATTTTGCTATATTATTCAAGAGAAATACCTCCACCACAAATAAAACCTATCACACAAAAGGGTGCTTACAAACCCTAGAAGACTAGCACCCAAGAGATGTGCACACTTTTCCCAAGTAGATGTACTTGCTGAAATTTCTAAACTCACAGTTGTGATATTATGCCTCAATGGGGATTTTACCTTTACTTGTATTAGACAAAAACTATCAACATAATTGTTTATTGGCACAACAAGGCCGACCTCAATAACTCACAATATAATTAATAATTACTAGATTAATTATCATTTACATTAAGGCGGGTCCGACCTATACCCTTTACATTAGAATTAGGGTTATAGGTAAGTCTGACTCTTGAAAAATATAGCAAGGTATATCATACACCCACTAGTGCTCAACAACTAGGGGCACATCCATAGGGATGTCCATATCTCTATCTTACTGCATTTCATAGGAGAACCACACTCACTAGTTCTCAGCCACCAGGATCACATTCACCTATGCTCATCCACAGGAACGTCCAACTCAATAGATATTCTTTCCCACTACATTACATAGGAGATTCATCTGGAGTTCCTCATATAAACTCTCTTCTCATAGGAGGCTAATACATCATTTTCATCTTTGTCTCAGAACGATGCACCGAACTAATGGGAAATCACACGTTCACATGTTCTTAGCCATAGGCATGTCCAACTCAGTAGATCTTCTTTCTCACTATGTTACATAGGAGAATAATCTAGATTTCATCTCAACTCTCTGTAAGGAGGAGGCTAGCACAACATTCCAATTTTGTCTCAGATAGGAACCATAGACCCAAATCATTGGCTCTCTCTCAGGACGACTCAATCAGTCTATGTCTTGGAGGATGTCTCATGCAACTATAATCATCAACACATACTTCGATTGAGACATATTGATTCTAGAATCATTCTGGTGAATTTCAAGACCTAGAAAGTAATGTAACATACCCATATCTTTCATAGAAAACATGTCATACAAAGAAGTCTTCACTACAACAATGTAGGACGTTGAGCTCCCTGTGATGAGTAAATCATATATATATAGAACTATCAGTAGACTATAATTTTTGTTCCTCATCATATAAACATTAGGATATGATATACATCTAAGAAAAAATCTAGAGATAATATAAGAGTCCATTTTAGCATACCATGCCCGAGGTGCTTGCTTGAGTATGTACAATGACTTTATCAACCTGCAAACTAATGATGAATCATGAACATATCCCTTTGGATGCTCCATATATATCTCCTCATTAATATATCGATGTAATAATTTATTATCCACATCCATATGGTGTAACTCCCACATTCTAGATGTTGCAATAGCTAGAGCTAACCAAATGGAATCAATCTTGGAAGACGATGACAAATTCACCTCATAGTCATTGCCTTGTACCTGTGAGAAAAATTCAGAAAGTAACAGAGACTTATGCATTTTAATTTATCCATCAACATATATATTTGTTTTGAAAATCCACTTAAAGCTAACAAGATTCATGTTGGAAGGTACATGAACCAACTCCCATGTGTTGTTATCTATCAGGTAATTGTACTCCTCTTTCATAGTTGCCTCCCAATGGGGGTTTCCTTTAGCCTTTTCATAATACTGGGGATCTTATCCTAGTACCATGTAAAAATAAATATGAAGCAAATAATCCATGGAAGTAAAATATTTCGAAGGCTCCAAAAACTGAGATATGGTTCTCCATGGATCAGTAAGATCACCCACTTCATCACCTTCTACCTGAAGAGATTGTTGTTCCCATCATGGTATATTATCTGGACCTGCAACTTATTTATATTGATTAGAAATATCAGAAATATCATATTCAAATATATGATCATAAATCAGATCGGAATAAGTCTCATGAAGTTCTACAACTAGTGGTGGTGGAGATGGAGGTGTGGACTACTCCGAAAGTACCAGTGAAGGACCTATTCGAAACTAATACTTATTTAGATGAATAATGTATCTAAAGTAGTATATAATAACATGTAACACTTCACTCCCTCTGTATATCCAACAAAAATACATTTCTTAATATGAGCTTCGATATCTTTCCTCCTATCGAAAGGGATCCTAGCCCATGCACGGGAACCAAAAATTATGAAATAAGTGACTTCTGGTTTCTTCCCACTCCAAGACTCATATGGAGTGACTCCCTTTACTAATTGATGAGGAAATATATTCTAAATTTATATTGCATATTTGAAATCTTGATCCCATAACTTTGGAGGTAGTGCTCTAGAATGCAACATACAGTTGGTCATTTCTTTCAATGTCATGTTCTTTCTCTCTGCTGCTCCATTCTATTGTCAAGTATATGGAGATATGCGTTGCAACTCTATACCTACTTTCAAAAAAATATACTCAACATATTTATTCACATACTCTCATCCATTGTCTGTATGGATCTTCTTAATACTCTTCTCTATTTGGTTCTCAACTAGATGTTTGAAATATTTAAGACACTCAAATACCTCATATTTTAATTTGAGAAACTAGACCCATGCATATCTTGAAAAATCGTCAATGAATGTAGGAACATACTTACATTTACTGATAAATGGGAGTGGGAAAGGACATGTAATTTCATTGTGAACCAGACTCTAGAATTGATGATTCTCTCCATGATTTACCTATGTTGAACTTCTTCTCAATATGTTTTCCTAGTATCCAACCCAGGGAAACTCCATATTTGTATTGAAAGTGGAGTAATACATCTACCATTCCAATATTTCTAAGATGATATAAATATTTGAAATCCATATGCCCAAACCTCTCATGCCACAACCTATTCACTTCATCAACATGTGTTATAAGAGATACATACTAAAATTCATGCGTAAATTGAGAGGAGGTGTACAATATGGAATGGTTATTAACCTCGCCAACAACAATTTTTCAACCATCTAACAAGTTGGAAATAATAATTGAGTACAAAGTGAGCTCCACCTTCTTCCCTGAACCTGAATGCTTTATTTGATAGATGGATATGATATTCACTGAAATCTTTGGAACATGAATTACACCATTAAATCATCCATGATATAGATCAAATCTACCCCTACCGCACACCTTAGTAGAAGAATCATCCCCCATGAATATCAGTGGCCTAGAACAAGTCCCCAAGTATGATAAAAGTATATCCGATGAGGCCATGTGATGGGTATCCCTTGAATAAAGAAACCAAGAATTAGGAGAAGATGAAATATCAAGTAATTAATAACCATTGACTCTTTCCAATGATGTCTTTTATGATGGATTCTTCCTTGCATTATCCAAAATACAATCCTCGAAGTGATGTTGCACGAGTGATTGTTCCATGAGATATATGGCATTTTTCATGCAAGAACTCTCATGATGGAACCCCCTATTACAATAGGAACACTTTGTATTCTACTTATTTCTCTTTGAAGCCTTGAAATTCAAATTCTCATTTCTGGACTTTTGTTTACCTTCCTTATTGTTTTCTTGGTCCATATTAACCTTGTTATTCTTCTTATTGTTCATTGAACTTCCTTGAGCTGTAAGAACATGGGGCTTGGAACTCATGTGATCCAGATTATTTTTGGCACAAAATGAAACTGAAGATATAATAAATAAATGTACAGATATATATAAAATATCCAATAATATAACAAATATATATCAAAGATATAACCATAAACATATAGATACAATGATACACAATTTCTATTAATGAGCGAAATGTACAGAATTGTAAAAATACAGTGAAACAACCACTAGAATGGTGGAATCTTATCTCTGAGAAGAGATGTGATAGATACACTCATTCACAAGAATATTATTATTACAATGAGGCTCCAAAGTCCTTTTTAACATAAAGAAAATCCAAAACCCTAAGCCCGGAAGATGAAAAGCCAACAATATTGTGGACCTCGTTTCGGGTAGCTTTGTGTATCAACCTCCCCAGGGCATAAATTTGGCATTTGATCTTCATTTGGGGCACAAGATAGATTTATGGAAAGGTATCAATAAGGATATTAATTTGAGGGGTTAATTCAGATCCGTTGGCTATAATTGAGGTGCACGATTGTGAAAATGTGTCGTTTAGGCCCTCAAAATGGCCCCAAAAGTTTAGGACTCTGAAAACTGCTAAAAATAGTAAATTCCCATAAAATTATTTTGAGCCATTTGGAATAGGTGGGTGGCCACTGATATCCACCTAGATAAATCCTCCCTCCTTAGGAAGAAATGGTCTCCATTACATTGATTTCCTAGGGAGAGAGGGGGAAGCGTTTGTTGAATCTGAACCTTGGTGAGTTGCTTTCCTTGTTGGAGAAGTTGCATTGCTTGGTTTGTGGGAGGTTGTTAAGAAAATAATGGGGTGACTATGTGCAGAAGGAATCTTTGTGCTTTTCTTCAATCTTGTCGACCTGCTTCTGTTGGATAGAAGTAGCTTGGACTAAGGCTTCAGTGGTTGTAGTTTCCTTCTATTCACCTTTTGAACAGATTATGAAGAAGCTAAATTTTGTAGTATGAGATACTACCTTGCGACATTGGTTTAGTGGGGCAATAGTTGGAAATACCTCTGGTATTATATAGAGATGACCCCCCAGAGTAGAAATGACACTATGGAGTCAAGACTCATAAATAGCATGGTTCTTCCACATATATGTCTGGCCCAAAAGAACATCATGGACATCCGATGAGGAAACATCACATAATACCTCATCCTTGAAAGGTTGGATGTTGTATGACAATCGACACTGTTGAATGACATGGATATTGTGTCCCTGGCGAAGTCTCTCGAAGTTGTATGGTTGTGGGTGTTGTGTTGTCGAAAATACCTACTGCTTGATGACCTCTGTCGAGATGAGGTTCTTATGGCTTCCTCTATCAACAATAAAATGGAAGGAGGTCCCCTTCACCCACATCTATGAATGAAAAATTTGTTCTCCCTCTTAAAGATATGTTGGTTCTTCTTCTTGAACTGTTGTAGTTGCAACAATAGTAGTGGGGTCTGTGTCGATGATCTGTCTTCTTCCATTCTTTTATGAATTAGATTTTAAATTAAGGTTCAGATCCTTTTCTTTGAATCTACCAACAATAATTCTTTTGAGTGACATTCATTAGCTTTGTTCCATAATATTTTGTGGAAATCACACCACTTTCTAGTGTATTTATTCGTCTTTCCATTACCCTTCTTTTCTTGTGGCTTCGACGAGTTTTCGAGAGGCTGTTTGTTAGGGTCGTCTATATCATATTTTGTTTTTTGCGGATTTGTAGAACCGAACTCCTGATTATTCTGGTGCCTAAATTTATGCTTTATTTTGATAGCATATGGATAGGCAACTTCCAATGATGAGATGTCCAAGAAATCCATTTTGGTTTGTATGTACCTATGTAGAACTCCGCGGTATTTCAGAACTAGATGTCACTCAGAGTCTTTGATACCCATATTGGTGTGCAGGGTATGGAAATTATTTGTGGAATTCAGTACTATTTTTCCCCTCTCTTGTTCTAGTGTATTCCATGTCATGTATTGGTCATCATAGTTACCAACAAGGTAATATTGTTCATTGAATGCATCCACAAAAAAATCCAAGTGGGATCGACCCCATATATTCAAGACTCCTCTATGAAACTTTTCTCAGAGTAAGTTTCCCACAAATTTTTGACATGGGGGAGAACCTTAAGCAGTGTGAAGGTGATATGTTCCCTATTGGAGAAATTGTGAACAAAAAAATAACCTTCCAGCAGATTTAACCATTTTTCTAGGGCATCCACATCTATCTGTCATTGAAATATGAGAATGTCAAAATTAACTTGTACCTTAAAAGGTGAGGTTCCTCCAAAGTGGCCTCTTGATGAATATGTGCTTTTTTTTATCGAAAATCATTGAATGATGTGGGAAAAATTATCCATCATTTCATCCCTCTGTCACTGGAGATCTTGCTCAAGAAACAAATTATAGAATCTTCTCCTCCATTATTTTTGTTTTCTTCCACCATGGAGGGTTTCTTGGGTGTGAGAGAGTGATTTTAATAAATATATACAAGCTCTATACCCACCTTTATATACTTGTACCTCTTCAAGGACATGCAATGAAAAATGATCAAGAGCAGTAAGCTTTGATACCACTGATCCAAATTATTTTTGGCACATAATGAGAGAGGAGATATAATAAAGAAATGTACATAGATATATCAGATATCCAATAATATAATAGAGATACATCATATACATAAACATCAACAAATATATACAATAATACACAAGTTCTATTGATGAGTGAAATGTACAAAACTGTAAAAAATGTAGAGTGAAAGACTCACTAGAATGGTGGCATCTTATCTCTGGGAAGAGATGTGAAAACTACGCTCATTTAAAAGAATATGATTATTACAATGAGGTTCCAAAGGAATTTTTAAAATAAATAAAATCGAAAACCATAACCCTACAATATGAAAAGCCAACAATTGTGTGGACCCCATTTTGGGTAGTCTGGTGTATCAACTTCCAGGGGGAATAACTTTGGCATATGATCTCCATTTAGGGCACATGATAGATCGTTGGAAATGTATTGACGAGGAGATTCATTTTGGTGGCTCAATAAAAGAATATTTTTTATTGTTGAGGTGAATGATCATGAAAAAGTGTCGTTTAGGCCCTCAAAATGGCCCCGTACATTTAGGACCAAGAAAACTACTAAAAATAGTAAATTGCAAAAAAACTATTTTGAGCCTGTTGGAACAGGTGGGTGGACTATGATATCCAACAAGATAAATACTCCCTCCTTAGGAAGAAATGGTCTCCATTGCATTGAATTCCAGGGGGAGAGGGGGAAGTTCTTGTTGAATCTGAAACTTGGTGATTTTCTTTCCTTGCTGGAGACGTTGCGTTGCTTGGTTTGTGGAAGGTTGTCCAGAACCTGGTGATATCACTATGTGAATAAGGAATACTTGCACTTTGCTTCAATATTTTTGAATTTCTTCTGTTGAATATAAGGTTCTTGGACTTAGGATGCAGTGGTTTTAGTGTCCTTTTGTTCACCTTTTGAACAAATGTGAAGAAGTTTAATTTTGTATTATAAGATGCTACCTTGCGGCACTGTTTAGGTGGGAAAGTAGTTATAAATACCTGTGGTATCCTGTAGATATTACCCCCTAGACTAACAATGACACTACGAGGTCACAATGCATAAATAACATGACACTTCCACATATATCTTTGGCACAAAAAAACATAACAGACATCCAGCGGGGAAACATAACATAATACCTCATGCTTGAAGGGTTGAATGTCATATGAAAATAAACACTGATGGATGACATGGAGATCACGTCACTGGTGAAGCTACCCAATTTTGTATGGTTGTAGGTGTAGTGTTGTCGAAAATCCCAAATTCTTGACGACCTCTACTAATATGAGGATTATGGATTCCTATATCAACAATAAAATGCAGCGGGCTCGCTTTCATCCACATTTGTGAATGAAAATAGTGCCCCCCCTCTTTAGGATCTATTGGTTCTTCTAGTTGTCTTTTTTGTACGCGACAATAGAAGTGGGGTCTGCACCAATAATCTGTTTTCTTCCATTATTTTCTAAGTCATATTTCAAATCATGTTTCGAATCCTTTTTTTTAATATCGAGCACTAATGATTTTTTTGAGAGACATTCATTAATGTTGTGGTAGACACTTTTGTGGCAATCACACCACTCTCTAGTGTCGTTCTTTTTATTTTTGTTACCCTTCTTTTCCTGTGGCTTGGACGGGTTTTTGGGAGGATGTTTGTTAGGTTCGTCTTTATCATAATTTGGTCATTGTGTATTTTGATAACCAAACTCCCGATTTTTCTAGTGCCTAAATTTTTGCTCGATTTTGATAGCATATCGATAGGAAACTCCTAGTGATGAGATGTCCAGGAACTCCATTTATGTTTGGATGTACCTATGCAGAGCCCCACAGTATTTCAGAACCAAATGTCGCTTTGAGTCTTTGATACATATCTTGGTGCATAAGGTATGGGAATTATTTGTGAACTCTGGCATTTTTTGGCCCCTCTCTTGTTGCAGTGTGTTCCATGTCATGTATTGGTTGTCATAGTTACCAATAGGGTAATATTGTTCCTTGACCATATCCACAAAAAATTCCCAAGTGGGATCGTCCCCATATATTCTAGACTCCTCTGTGGAACTTTTCTCCAAGTAAGTTTCCCACCGATGTTTGACATGGGGGAGAGCCTTAAGGAGTGAAAATATGATCTTTTTCCTATCAAAGAAATTGTTAACAGAGAAATAAACTTCTATTAGATTTAACCATTTTTCTAGGGAATCCACATCTATCCGTCCTTCAAATACAGAAATATCAAAATTAAATTTTACCTTAAAAGATGAGGTTCCTCAAAAGTGTCCTCTTTATAAATACTCTCATGTTGTTATCGATAGGTGTTGAAGGATGTTGGAAAAATTCTCCATCATTTCGTCCCTCTGTCATGTGAGAGCTTTCTAAAGCAACTGATGAATAGAATGTTTTGTTCTGTCATTTTTCTTTTCTTCCTCCATGGGGGGTTTCTTGGGTGTGTGAGATCGATTTTCCTCAAGATATACAATCTCGAAATCCAACTTTCTATACTCAGACCTCATCGGGGACATGCATTAAAAAATGATCAAGAGTAGCCTACTCTGATACCATTGATCTAGATTATTTTTGGCATGAAATGAGAGCGGGGATATAATAAAGAAATGTACAAATATATATCATATATCAAATAATATAATAGATATATATCATATATATAACCATAAACAAATAGATACAATAATACACAATTTCTATTAATGAGCGAAATGTATAAAAATTAAAAAAATACAAAGTGAAAGACTCGTCAGAATGGTGGAAACTTATCTATGAGAAGAGATGTGATGCTACGCTCATTCGCAAGAATATTTTTATTATAATTAGGCTCCAAAGGAATTTTTAACATAAATAAAATCCAAAACCCTAACCACAGAAGATGAAAAGCCAATAGTTTTGTGGGCCTCGTTTTGGGTAGTTTAGTGTATCAACTTCCCGAGGGAGTAACTTTGGCATATGATCTTTGTTTTGGGGGCATGATAGCTCATTGGAAAGGTATAGAAAAGGACCTTCATTTTGGGGGCTCAATTAGATAGTTTAGTTGTATTTAAGGTTCCCTATTGTGAAAAAATGTCATTTAGGCCCTCAAAATGGCCCGATAAGTTTAGGACCCAGAAAACTACTAAAAATAGTAAATTTCCATAAAATTGTTTTGAGCTAGTTGGAATAGGTGGGTTTCCATCGATATACACCTAGATAAATCCTCCCTCTTTAGAAGGAAATGGTCTCCATTTCATTGAGGTCCTCGGGGAGAAGGGGAAGTGTTTTTTGAATTTGAACCTTGGTGATCTGCTTGCCTTGCTGGAGAAGTTGTGTTTCTTGGTTTGTGGAAGGTTGGTGAGAACCTGATGAGATGATTGTGTTCATAAGGAATATTTTTACTTTTCCTAAATATTTTCAACCTTCTTATGCTGGATAGAAGGTGCTTGGACTGAGGCTGTAGTGGTTGCAGTGTCCTTTTGTTCACCTTTTGAACATATTGTGAAGAAGATGAATTTTGCAGTATGAGATACTACCTCATGGCATGGTTTAGGTGGGACAATAGTTGGAACTACCTGTCATATCCTGTAGAGATGACCCCATAGAGTAACAATGACACTACGAGGTCATGACTCATAAATAGCATGGAACTTCCACATATATGGTTGGCCCAAAATAACATCACAGACTTCCAGTAGGAAAACATCACATAATACCTCATCCTTGAAGGTTTGGATGCTATATGAAAATCGACATTGTTGGCTGACATGAAGATCATGTCCCTAATGAAGCCACACAATGTTGTATGGTTTTAGGTGTGGTGTTTTTGAAAATCCCAACTACTTGATGACCTCTGCTGGGATGAGGTTAGTTTTTATTTCGCTATCAAGAATAAAATGTAACGGGGTCCCCTTCACCCACATTTGTAAATGAAAAAATCACTCCCCCTCTTTAGGATATTCTAATTCTTCTGGTTGAATTTTTTCGATCATGACAATATGAGTGGGTTCTGCATCGATGATATGTCTTCTTCCATTATTATTTGAATCAAATTATGAATCAAGGTTTGAATCCTTTTATTTGATCTCGGCCACCAATGATTTTTTTGAGCAACATTCATCAGTGTTGTGCCAGGTATTTTGTGGAAATCACCCCACTTTCTAGTTTCCTTATTCGTATTTTCGTTACCCTTATTTTCTTGTGGCTTGGATGGGTTTTCGAGAGGTTATTTTTTAGGGTCATATTTATCATAGTTTGGTTGTTGTAGATTTGCAGACCCTAAGTCATGGTTGTTCTGGTGCTTAAATTTCTTCTCGATTTTGACAGCATATTGATAGGCATCTCCCAGTGATATAATGTCGAGGAAATCCATTTAGGTTTAGATGTACCTATGTAGAGCCCCATTGTTTTCCATAAGAAGATATCACTCAAAGTCATGGATGAATTTAAGGATGGTAATTTGTTTTCAAATGTAGTAACCTTGGCGAATTTTACTAGTCCTTAATATGACAACTATACAATGTTTGGCGATATTTTGTAAAATTTTTCAAATTTCTAAGAATTTAATATAGTTTGTATAAATTTTTGGCTATTTTTAAGGTAAAATAATTTTATCCTGTAGATTTTGGGTGAATCATTTTTAGAATGGAAAATAGTTTTTTGGGAAAAAGCATGGAAAATTATCCCATGAGAAAAATTTAGCTCCTAAAATTTTCCATGCTCAGAGTCTTTCATACCAAGCTTGGTGTGCAAGGTATGGAAATTATTTGTGAACTTCGTCACTATTTGACCACTCTCTTGTTGCGGTGTGGTCCATCTCATGTATTGGTCATCATAGTTACCAACAAGGTAATATTTGTTTTTGTAAATAAGTTTCTATATATTATCGTTCAGGATAAAAAATTACAGTAGCGTCATGAGTGTCAAAGAACTGTGAATTCTTAATTTCCCCTAAGGGAAACCAATTCAGGTTGTTTCTACAAACTGAAAAAACAAGCATTTAAACAACTAGAACATAATCGCTCCATGGAGAAACTGATTCATTTAGACATGTCTAGCCTTCTAGAAAATGTAAGACTGACTTTTGACAAGAAAAAATAAAATAACCATCGTGTTTGTCCCAAAAGGACACTTGTAGAAACTTAAATGATAGACAAGAATAACCATGCATTCTGACACTTATTCATACGTCGACGCTCATGCATTCAATCTATCACTTTTTTCCAAGTTGTCCACTGTTGGCATCTGGATATCCAGAGAGAAGACCACAGATGAGTTCATTGATATACTCGAGGCGTGTTCTGGGGAGTGCCAAGAGTCTAGCAGAGTTGAGAGCATTTGGATAATTTTCTCCCCTCGCATATCCAGATGTTCCAAACAGAATCTTAGGTCATCCACATCCTTGCGGACCGAAAACAACAAATCATGCAATATCACCATCGCATCTTGAAATCTTTCACATGAGGCACAGTCTGAGCATGAGTTTTGTTGTCTTGGTGGTTCTTCCAGAGGATTCGGGTTGAGTTGTCTTCCAGAGGATTCGGGATGAAGGGTGGTTGAGAAGGGATAAAGGGTGGTGGAATAGGAGCAGAATGCTCAAGTGAGTTGGTTGGGTCAACCAAGGTAGGTTGTTTGGAAGAGGAAAGGTTCAGGAGTGGACCAGGAGAAAATCCCAAGGAATTTCCTTGAATATCAAGCCACTCCATGTGGTATGCCCATGGCAAGGAAAATGGTGGAAGACTTCTCTGTCTCTGTGAGGATTTTCCAGAGGAGGAAGGAGAGGAGTTGTGTGAATTAGAAAGGGTAGGCAGAGGCTGGATGACCATGCTAGCTTTGTTTTGGTACAATATAGGGCCTCTATTTCGCTTCCCACGAAGCCAAGGCATGACCAAGGCAAAGAGAAGAAGTGAAGGCATGAAGAGAAGGAAGACGTAGCAGGTGGAGGCCAAAGAGAACTGCAAACAAGATGTTTTCTCTATAAGGAAGGAAGAAACATGTTGATCCCACCGAGGAGCATCATATTAAAATGGATACTGGAGTGGAAAATCACACACAAGTATAGTTGACTTCCTTAAACACTTCTCCATTGATCGGATGAAGAACCAGAGGATGGCACTCTCAAGCAGTTAATGGATGGAGGGAAGAAATGAAAGCAAACTTTAATCATCGAGAGCATAAGAGGGATGGTGCATGCATCGGTCACGTGGCTAGTGCAGCACTTGTAGGCGTCGCCCTCTCCCTTTGAAACCTGGTCCCTGTAAAAAAAAAATCGGGGGACCAACAAGGTAATATTGTTCCTTTATCACATCCACAAAAAAATCCCAAGTGGGATAAACCCCATATTTTCCAACTCCTCTGTGGAACTTTGCTCTGAGTAATTTTCCCACCATTGTTTGACATGGGGGAGATCCTTAAGGAGTGAAAATGTGATCATTTCCCTCTCAGAGAACTTGTGAATAGAGAAATAAACTTCTAGCATATTTAACCATTTTTCTAGGGCATTTGTATCTATCTGTCTTTCAAATACGAGAATATCAAAATTAACATATACCTTAAAAGGAGAGTTGTCTCCAAAGTGGCCACTTCATGAATACGTTCATGTTTTTATCGGTATGCATTGAAGGATGCGGGAAAAATTATCCATCATTGCATCCCTTTGTCGCATGTGAGCTTCCTCAAGAAACAAATTAATAGAATCTTCTGCTCCATTATTTTTTTTCTTCCACCGTGGATGATTTCTTGGGCATGTGAGAGTGATTAATTGCAATTATTTATAATTTTATTTCTATAATCGAAAAGCATTAAGAGATGCATTGCAATATCACCACACTTTTTTTGACTTGAAAGGTTATGAAGGTTGGTAGTGTGACAAATATTTTAAAATTGTGATCTAATTTGAATATATGAAACATAATCTAAGAGAAAGTGATTTTAATTTTCAACCCTTTTGGTGTCACAAAGATGATAGAATCTCTCATCCTAACTCTAGATTTATTAAACATAAAAGATATTAAAATTTTTAAGGTGTAAATCTTTCTTATAATTCTAGGCTTTAAAAAACATTACATCTCGAAAATTTTAATACTTGCATAAGTTAGAGGCTTTGTTGGGGAAGAACAATACTTGCAAAATTTTGTAGCTTTGCTTTTAGTAGTAACTGCACCACTCCATGCAATAACAATGGGAAGTAATATTTTATAGTAGGAGAAGAATCAACAAAATTACTTTAATGAGTTGAAAATAAACATCAATTAAGCACCAATTCTTGCACTACCAAACTTGAGAAATCCTTTTGAAGTTGAGATATGTGCAAGTGAGTATGCCATGGGAACAATCTTGATGTAGGTAGGAAGTACCATTTTCTACCATTGTCAAGATTTCATGGGGTGGTCCTCGACTACACTACCTACGACAAGGAGATCTATGATTTGGGTGTAAGCTATCAAAAAGTGGAAGCATTTATCTAATGGGAAAGGATACCATCATCCACATAGATCACTAGTCACTCTAATATTTGTAGGCACAAAGTAAGTTACAACAAATCAGGAACTACAAATGGATGGGGTTCTTACAACAATTTCATCTAGTTATGAATTATAAGAATGGAAACACAAACAAGTTGGAAGACATTTTTTCAAGGCCACCCACATCCAATATTACTTCTTTGGAAAATTTGATGCACATGGAGCCTTTTACACATCCACATAAGATGAGGACTTCAAGGAGGTGTTTCAATAGGTACATGGAAAAAATCATATAGAAGAAGGTGATAACAATGATGACTATCATTTCCACAATGTTTTACTCTACAATATAGACAAGATATATGTCCCTAAAGGTGAACAATTGTATCTTATCTAAGAGGCTTTCACCTCCAAGGTTGCAGGACATTTTGGTGTTGGGAAGATAGTTGCCAACTTACAAAGGTATTTTTACTAGCCTAGAATGTAATAACATGTAGCACAATATATTAGATGATGTATACTTTGTTGTACCAACAATCCCGGTAACAAAAAACAAGGTATTTACCATCCCTTACCTATACCCACCAAACCTTGGGAAAGTATTTCCATGGATTTTGTTGGAGGTTTATGAGAAACCAAGAAGAAAAATGACTATCTATTTGTGGTAGTTGATAGGTTCAACAAGATGTACATTCTCATGCCTTGTAAAAATACTATCAAAGGAAAATAAGTATCAAACATGTTCCTTTAACATGTTTGGGTGCACTTTGGGATACCAAGGAGCATAATCTCAAATAGGGATACTATATTGCTCAATGCATTATGGAATACATTGTGGGAGAATATGAACACTAATCTAAAGAGGTATACAACATTCCATCCATAGACAAATGGGTGTAGTATTAAACCACACTGCAATAACTAATTGCAAGAAGGAAATACTACACTAAATAATTGCAAAAGAGAGAAAGGAGAGAGAAAAATAGAATCAATCTTCACAGATAAGAGAATAAGAAACCAAATCTAATCACATTCTATTAATACTTGATCATGAGTAAAAGATATAGGAATCTCTACAAGACGAGTAATTCACACTAGGTTGGGGTTTCCATATGCATGCTCAAGTAAAAAAGTAACTTCCCCCACTTGCAACAATTAAGTAAAGTCAAAAGTTTCTAATAATAAGAAAAGTTAAAAAAATATAGGCGGGAACTCAATGAGAGCTCTACCTAATGTCAACATGCATTCCATAATAGTAAAACTCTGTTAGAATAATACTAGAGTCCAAAATTGGAACTAAAGTCCTAACTGAGTGAGAATTTGCTAAATGTGGAAAGTCACTAAATAATTGAAGTGAGTTAAGTCCAAGTATTTGATGGGTAATCCACACTTCCATAAGAGGATGCTATTATTACTATTTTTTTCTCTATAGAGATGAAATAATAAATATCTCCTAAAATTATGGAAATATGAATTATCTCCTTAAATTATGGAGTGAAGTGACCATCCCCTAAAAAATACGAATTTTCCTAATGATGGATAAAAGATAGGAATTTTCCTATTGGAGGTTTGAGAGCCTATGGTTTTGGAAAACCATGGTATTACTTATAGGCATACACCAACTAAAAATATACTTTCTATAAGAAGTAGTCCTCCTAAATAGTAGGTAAAATGGGAAAAAATGAGTATGTCACTAACTATGTAGTTGATCATATGTACCACAACACCCCCCATGAAACACAATTGGGTTGTGTAAAATGATGAGTCTCAACAATATCAATCCATTTTAGGTGCTCATGTACAAGTATATAGATGCATAACAACTAAACAAAGTGAGGTAAAGAGGGAAACCCTAGTGGGCACAAAACCGCCCCTCAAAATATTTTGCTAAAAAGAAAATAATGTTAACCTATTCAACAACTAATATGATGTATCTCTCACTCCTAGAATATCCCTCAGTGAAACAAACTTTTTTTTGGTGAAACAATTTGTGAAGATGTCTTCCACCTCCTATAAATATTGACATAAATGGATATCAATGACTCCATCCTGAATATTTCCTCAAATAAAATGCATATGAACCTCGATGTGCTTGGTCTGATGCCTCTGAAATGGGTCTCTACACATATTGAGAGTACTTTGATTATAACACCATATAATTTTTGGATGATGAAAATGAACTCCCAACTTTGTAAGAAAGTGTTGCAATCAAATATCCTTAGTAACATTCATTGTACCCATGTACTCTACCTATGTTGATGGTAAATAAATTGTTGATTGCTTATTACTTGAAGAAAATATAGGTCATTATCCAAGGTAGATGACATATCCTGAAGTGGACTTGTGATGAGTGTTATCACCTACCCAATCTAAGTCTGTATAACCAACAAGATATAAGGAAGATCCTATTTCATAATGTATACCAAATCTGGTGGTCCATTTGAAATATCTGAGAATCCTCTTTGCTTCCTTACATTGAAGCTCATGAAGCTCCTACATGTACATGGAAATTTATCCAACTACATAAGATATGTCCAATGGAGAGTGTGTAGGGTAGAGAAGACTCCCCACCAACTATAGATATCTAGTACAATCAACCAAAGGTGATGCATCAACATCCTCTGGTCTAACCCCTAACTTAAAGGGTGTTGGAGATGGATTGAAATATGTCATATGAAACCTTTCAATTAGATCTCTTTCATACTTGGACTGAGACATATTGATTCTAGAATCATTCTAGGGAATTTCAAGACCTAGAAAGTAGTGTAACAAACCCATATCTTCATAGAAAACATGTCATGCAAAGTAGTCTTCACTACAACAATAGAGGACGTTGATCTCCATGTGATGAGTAAATAATGTATATATATAACTATCTGTAGAATATAATTTGTGTTCCTCATTATATACACATTAGGATCTGATACACATCCAATAAAAAATCTAGAGAGAAAATAAGAGTCCATTTTAGCATTCGATGCCCAAGGTGATTTCTTACGTCCATACAATGAATTTCTCAACCTCAAAACTAATGATGAATCCTGAACATATCCCTATGGATGGTCCATATGTATCTTCTGATTAATATCTCCATGTAATAATTGATTCTTCACATCCATATGGTGTACCTCCCACTTTCTATATGTTGCAATAGCTAGAGCTAACCAAATGGAATCAATCACGGAATCCGGTGCAAAAGTCACCTTATAGTCAATGCCTTGTACCCGTGAGAAACATTTAGATACTAAATAAGCCTTATACTTTTTAATGTATCCATCGACATCTATATTTTTCTTCAAAATTCACTTACAACTAACAAGCTTCATGTTGGAAGGTAGATGAACCAACTCCCATGTGTTGTTTTATATCATGGAATTGTGCTCCTCTTTCATAGTTTCCTCCCAATGGGGGTTTCCTTCGGCCTATGCATAAGACTAAGGATATTATAATAGTACCATATAACAATAAATAGGAAGCAGAGGATCCATGAAAGTAAAATATTGCATAGGCTCCACAAGCTAAGAACTGGTTCTCCATGGATAAACAAGATCACCCACTAGATCACATACTCCCTAAAGAGTTTGTTGTTCCCATCATCGTAGACTATCTGAACCTACAAGTTATTTTTGTTGATTATAAATATAAGAAATATTGGATTCAAATACATTTTCAGAAACCATATCAGAAGAAGTCTCATGAAGTTCTGCAACTAGTGGTGGTGGAGATGAAGGCGTGGGCTGCACCAAAAGTACCAGTGAAGGACCCTCTTCAAAACTAACACTCCTTTGAATGACTAATATATTTGAAGTATTATATTATAACATGTAACACTTCACTCCCTCTATATATCCAACAAAAATACACTCCTTTCTCTGAGCTTCCATATCTTTCCTCCTATCGGAAGGGATCCTAGCCCATGCATAGGAACAAATTTGTTTGAAGTGAGTGATGTCCAATTTCTTCCTACTCCAAGACTCATATGGAGTGAATCCATTGAATTATTTATGAGGATATCTATTCTAAGTTTATACTGCATATTTGATAGCTTCATCCCATAAATTTGGAGTTAGTGCTCTAGCATGCAACATACAGTTGGCCATCTCTTTTAATAGCACATTCTTTCTCTATGCTACCCGATTATATTTTCGAGCATATGGAACTATTTGTTGCATATCTATACCTATGTCCAAAAAAATATGATAAACATACTTATTCAGATACTCTCATCCATTTTCTATATGAATCTTCTTAATTTTCTTCCCTATTTGGTGCTCAAATAGATGTTTGAAATATTTAAAACACTCAAATACCTCATATTTAATTTGATAAACTAGACCCATGCATATATTGAAAAATCGTCAATGAATGTAGAAACATACTTATCTTTACTAATAAATGAGAGTGGTAAAGGATCTATAATGTCAATGTGAACCAAACTCTAGAAGTGATGATTCCCTCCATGCTTTACCTGTGTTGAACTTCTTCTCAAGATGTTTTCCTATTTAGCAGCCCTGGAAAACTCCATCTTTGTATTGAATGTGGGGCAATCCATCTACCATTCCACCCTTACTAAACTGATATAAATATTTGAAATTCATATGCCCAAACCTCTCATGCCACAACCTAGACTCTTCATTAACATGTGTTAGAAGAGATACACAATCAAATTCATGTGTAAAGTGAGAGTAGGCGTACAATATGGAATGGCTATTAACCTCACCAACAACAATTTTTCAACCATCTAAAAAGTCATAAATAATAATTGAGTACGGAGTGAACTCCACCTTCTTCCATGAACATGAATGAGTGATTTCATAGATGGAGAGGAGATTCACTAAAATTTGTGGAAGATTAAGTACATCATGAAATCATCCATGATCTAGATCAAATCTACCCCTACTACACACCTCAGTAGGAGAATCATCACCCATGAATATCATTGGCCTTGAAAAAGTATCCAAGTATGAAAAAAGTCTATTTAATGAGGCCATGTGATGGGTAGTCCTTGAATAAAGAACCCAAGCATTAGGAGATGAAAGATCAAGTAATGCATAAAATTTAACTCTTTCCAATGATGTCTTTTCTGATGAATTCTTCCTTGCATTATCCAAAATACAATCCTCAAGGTGTTGTTGCTCAAGTTATTGTGCCATGATATCTATGGTCTTTTTCATGCAAAAACTCTCAATATGGAACCCTCTGTTATAGTAGGAACATTTGGTATTCTCCTTCTTTCTCTTTAATTCCTTGGAATTTTAATTCTCATCTCTAAAATTTTCCTTACCTTCCTTATCATTTTCTTGGTCCTCATTACCCTTGTTCTTCTTATTATTATTCATTGAACTTCCTTGAGTTGTAAGCACATGGGGCTTGGAACTCTAGTGATTTGGATTATTTTTGGTATGAAATGAGAGAGGATATATAAGAAATAAAAGTATAGAGATATATACTATATATAATCATAAAAACAAACATACAATAATACACAATTTCTATTAATGAGCGAAATGTACAGAACTGTAAAAATATAGAGTGAAAGACGCGCTAGAATGGTGGCATCTTATCTCTGAGAAGAGATGTCATGGCTACGCTCATTTCCAAGAAGATGATTATTAAAATGAGGCTCCAAATGAATTTTTAACAAAAAGAAAATTCAAAACCATAACCCTGGAAGATGAAAATCCCACAGTTTTGTAGACGTCGTTTTGGGTAGTTTAGTGTATCAAATTCTCGAGGGCATAGCTTTGGCATACGAACTCTGTTTGAGGTGTACGATAGATCGTTTGAAAGGTATCGATGAGGAGATTAATTTTTGGGGATAAATCAAAGCCTTTAAATATATTGGAGGATACCAATAACGATAAAGACATCATTTAGTCCCTTAAAATGGCCCCATAAGTTTAGGACATGGAAAAATGCTAAAAATAGTAAATTGCCAGAAAATCGTTTTGAGCTAGTTTGAACATGATGGTGGCCATTGATATCAGCTTGGATCAATCCTGCCTCCTAAAGAATAAGTGGTCTCCATTGTGTTGAGTTCTCGAGGATGAGGGGGAAGTGCTTGTTCAATATGAACCTTGGTAAGTTTCTTGTCGTGATGGATAAGTTGCGCTACTTGGTTTGTTGGAGGTTGTCAAGAACTTGATGAGATGACTGTGTGTAAAAGGAATATTATCACTTTGCTTAAATATTTTCAACCTTCTTCTATTGGATATAAGGTGCTAGGAATGAGGCTATAGTGGTTGGAGTGTCATTTTGTTCACCTTTTAAATAGATTGTGAAGAAGATGAATTTTGTAGTATGAGATATTACCTTGCGGCACTGTTTAGGTGGGACAATAGTTGGAACTACCTCTGGTATCTTGTAGAGATGACCCCACAGAGTAACACTGACACTACGGGGTCAAGAATCATAAATAGAATGGAACTTCCACATATATGGTTGACCCAAAAGAACATCACAGAAATCGTACAGGGAAACATCACATAATACCTCATTCTTGAAGGGTTGGATGTCGTATCACAATTTGAACTGCTGGCTGATGTAGAGATCACGTCCCTTGTGAAGCCACCTGATGGTGTATGGTTGTGGGTGTGTTTTTTGTGACAATACCAACTTCTTGATGACATATGATGATATTAGGTTCTTCTGGCTTCTTCTATCAACAATAAAATGCAGTGGGGTCCCCTTCAGCCACATATGTGAATGAAAAATGTGCTCCCTCTCTTCAGGATATGCTGGTTATTCTGGTTGAATTGTTTCAGTTGTGACAATATAAGTGGGGTATGCGTCGATGATCTTTATTCTTCGATTATTTTCTGAATCAGATTCTAAATCAGGGTTTGAATCCTTTTATTTTATCTAAGCCATAAATGATTATTTTGAGTGACATTCATCAGTGTTGTGCCAGGGTATTTTGAGGAAATTGCACCACTTTCGAATGTCCTCCTTTGTCTTTTTGTTACCCTTCTTTTTTTGTGGCTTGGATGGGTTTTATGGAGGTTGTTTCTTAGGGTCGGTAAATGTTTTGAACCTTCACAGAATAGATCTAGCTAGAAAATACTACACACATTTGTAGAGAAAAATTTAGAAAGAAGAAGAAGGAGATAAAGAATGGAAGAATTCTCATTAACCATAATGAATAATTTACACATGTTATACTCTGAATAACTCAAGCAATGTGCACTAGAGGAGAACCAATGTGCCATAGTGGTGATCTAGAGTGATTTGGACATGCACCAATAGTTATAGGAGTGAACTTCCACCTAGTCTAGTCTCTCAAGAAGTTACGGGAGTGAACTGACACCTAGTCTAGTCTCTTAGGAAGCTACAGGAGTGAACTGCCACCTAGCTGAGCTAACTAGTCAACTAGTCTTCAGTTAACTGACTGAAAAAAGTGTAGTGAGGAGTAGATCAAGGAATCAAGGGCAATGCGCCAGTCTGGTGATGATCCCAACGCAAGTGTGCATTAGCATGGTGATGATCCCAATGTTGAATGACAAGACCAATGCAACATCTAGACTCAGCTCAACTAATTAAACAAAAGTGTCAACTGAAAGAGAATATTGTCCAAGTGGAATATTCTTCCCTAAAATATAGGAGACTAGATAATGAGTAATTATGAATAATAAAACAAGAAAAACCTTAGGAAAAATAAATCATATGTGTGTGTGAAGTAACTGCAACATTGTAACATCCCGCTCTGGTGCACTGAGAAAAATTATTCTTTGAGGACACTTGCTCGCAAGTGATCTGGACTTTTATGATGATTAAAAAATTTATCCTTGATTATGATGTGTTATGATAGATGACATGATGTTTTACTTCTTGATATAGGCAGGTGCTTTTGACTCAGTTTTAATGAGTGTGCAGGGTTTTTGGACCTTGAGGATGCAGAGGCATCGGTGGAACCCCCTTGGACTCCGGATTGAGTCAGGGAGTGTGTTATTGGGTTGATTGATTTATTTAATATGATATTTCATTTCATTTGATGATATGATGTTGACCTTTCTGACATGATTGTTGATGATGCAAGCTGACGATAGATTGCCGACCAGACTCACATATGGAGTAAAGGGGCCACACACGATTTCCAGAGAGGTTGAGGGAGAGGCGTGAGCAGTAGCCCTGCCACCGCCTACTAGCACACCCACCATGGCTCGAACTGTAGGTTAATGATTACCTACTTCGAGAGGATCCACGATTCCACGAGGGCAGACTGCGACAGTCTCTCACGATGATTCTAAGGGGCGCACAATAAGGCGGGGGCCTTATTCCTTAGAGCCCTTAGTCTCCC
>JASDQU011400428.1:0-44893 GCA_032191745.1 Picea mariana | reverse complement strand
CTCTTCGCAGTTACATTATTTCAACAGCTATCATTATACAAGTCAGATAATACACATGAAAGGATGAAATACATCAAACAAATCATGTGGAAGCTATTACAAGATAAGCCGAAATCAGAATCAATCATGAAGAGACTTAGAAGAAGCAAAGACAGAAAGAAGTCAGCAATCAAGAGAAAATTGGAGAAAGACTTATGACATTTTACAGAAGAACAATAAGATGGAAGCGTGGACTCTATTAGACGGAGGGAGCCGATTATATATTGCAAAAGACAATAAGGATGCAGACAGAAGCGTGGACTTTGTTAGACGGAGGGAGTCGATTATATGCACTTATACATGAAGCAAGGATTAGGAGGGAGCTACTCCTATGATCCATTGAAGATGATGAAATATATATCCATGGTAGCAGCCATGAAAGATAGTACGTGTTCAGTTCGACCTTAAAAGAAGTCTTCTTCGAAGAGAAGCCTTAAAGTATCCCTAGTTGTCCATCCACATCCATGATTCTATAATGAAAGGAAGAAGTGGAATCTTTAGGGCATGGAATCTATAAGAAACTCCATAGACCCAAGAGCTAAAGAAAAAAATTAGGAAGAACATGAAGATTCCAAGAAAGGAAGAGAAGCCAGAACAACCAGTCATTAAAAATCACAAGATTACCATCCTCATATGAACTCACTAAAAGCAATCAAGCAGAGGAACTGAAAGTTGTCATGAAGAACAGTGTATATATGCAAGCATTGCAAGATCCAGAACTAGAGGTTCTCCCAGATGGAGGGAGAAGACTATGACGATTACTTGTTCCAGTAAACCAGATATACCTATACATGAGTCATTATATCATCTGCGATATCCATTGGTTGGAGCTCTACATCAGATGAATGCAAAGACTGTTCTCCAGAGCAATTGAACAAAAGAGCGTATGAAAAGCAACCTCAAGACTTCAAGGCATACCAGAAAGAGACCCTTGTATGCATATGGAAGAAGATAACTTGGTGGAGAACCTCCAATGCACAGCAGAAGCGTGGTGAAGATTTTCTATAACAGAGATATTGTATCAAGATGATTACTCAGAAGATCAGATCTCACGATGATAGAAGAAGTGCCACATGGATATGTTCTAGTTTTCCAACAATGATATACTTTATTGATCAGAGCTACATGAAGCCCTCAAAGAAGACCAGTGTTCCAAACCGAAGTACATTTGAAATCAAGCATTACATTATCCGTGATGAAGTCCAGAAAGAAGAAAGTGGTTCTCCAATACATATCTCCATAGATGAGTAGATAAGCAGACATTTTGATAAAGCTTCTGTTCAAGATGAAAGAGTTTGCGTACTCAAGCTGGAGCTCGTGGAGACGACTTCCTTAATTGAAAAAGGAAGAGATGACTCTCAGGTTGGGAGGGAGCACTGATGTATTATTGATTGATGGATATGATGAGCAGATTCTTTCCAGTTCGGAAAGTGGATTGAGATTTCTGACGGACAGACATTTTCCAATTCGGAAAATGGTCCAGATTGTTGATGTACCATAGACAACGACTTCCCATTGTGGTTAACATGGGGAGTGGTCTAGGGCAGTCTCTCTTCTTGAGGGTTACTCAAGAAGACTGGCCCGCCTCGCCGAACAGCAATTTCTCATTGTGGTTAACATGAGGAATGGTCCGTTTTGGAGGTTGGTGCAGGACAGACATTTCCTCTTGTGGTTAACATGGGAAATTGTTCGGACAGTCATTCCTTAGGGCAGATTCATTCTCTCCAGGTTGCACTTTGTTTAGTGCCGGAGGAATGGCCCAGGGTGGGGAATGGTCCAGGATCAGCAATCAGGGACAGACATTCTTTAAGGCAGACTCATTCTCTCCAGGTTACACTTTGTCTAGTGTCGGAAGAATGGCCGAAGGTGGGGAATGGTCCAGGCTCAGAAATCAGGACAGTTATTCTTCCTTGCTTGAGAAGAATAGTCCAGATAGTTCATCATTGGTGTCTTACCTTTTTTAGGGCAGATGCTCTTCCAAGATCTCACAAATGTGAGTGGAAGAATGGCCCAGATGATTCAGTTTATATCATAACATTGTTTCTGTGCAGGTTGATATCAGATGATTGTTATGAAGACTGTATGTCTCTAGAACAGTAGATGTATACTACTGTGGTGGATGTGTTCCACTGTTTGTGACTATACGTCACTGATCAAGCACCTATGTGCTACTTGGTGTGGTAGTGTACCACTGGATTGTAGTTGTGTACAAATATGGATAGACATAGTTGTGTGATATTGTTCTGATTGCCTTGAAGACTATCAGCAGTGTTGAAAATGATTATCAGCTAGATGGATGATTAATGAACAGAGATTTCCCAGACAGAAAATGGTTCAGAACATTTACTCTTCTAGATTAGAAGAATGGATCTTGTGTCACTCTGTGGAGTGAGCATCATGTCTGGTTACTCAGATAGAGTATGGTTCCAAGAGATGATGCAGACGATGACACTGATAGCGATGATGGTGTTCATGATCTAATCATGAGATAGTCTAGACGACTATGTTGATGTTACCGGGTGAATGGTATGTTTGTGCTCAAGACCATTACCTGTAATACCTCCCTAGCTAGGAGGGAATGTTGATATTATGGTAGTTGCGGGAGGTATTTACCTCCACATGTAAACCCGACAAGAATAGAATACTCTGGGAAGCAAGAAGAAACCCTAATGAGTTGGCTAATAACCCTAGAAGACATGTTGGCTCAAAAGAATAACTTGTATTAGGTTATTAGCCTCCAAGAGAAGAAGTCGGCCAGAAGAAATAATATATACTGAACAGACAGATACCCAGAATGAGAAGTCGGCCCAGGCAGTTAGCCAAAATTACTATAAATACAGGAGGTCAATCTTCATTATGGCAGGCAATCTCAGAATTGCAGAGCAACACTTGTGCGCACTGCAGTGCCCAGTTTCGTGCGTAGGTTTGGAGGAGAGTTGTCATTGCAGCTATTGCAGCTAGCAGATCACGTTTGGCTTGGACTATCTCTTGGCTAGGGTTTGGACTATCTGATCAGCTCTTGTTGGTGTGTTATCCTTAGGGAAAGGTGTGCTACCCTTTGTTTGGCTATCTAGCCTAGGGTTTGCTTCCGGAATGATTCTCTGTCAAGGTTAAGGTGCTCGGAGGGTGGCTTCGGCCTATGGTTGGGTGACAATAGCGATATTGTCAATGGTAAAACGAGCACATCCATTATATTCTAACACTACCCTCACCTAAGAACATTCTAGAGGAGGAATCTTCTAGAAGCATAACCTTCTAAGAAGTCCTCTTACATTTATTATATCTAACTACCCATTTATTATATCTAACTACCATAGTGGGTCTTTTTTAATAATAGTGGACCTAGTCCACCTTACATTCAATGACCTCCATTACCTCTCTAGCTACCTAACATTCTATCCCCCTTATGAAAGTGTTGTCCTCAACGCTTGTTATGAGGGTGAACAACCATATACCAAGGTCCCATGGATAATTGTGGACCATAATGCTAAAGAAGACTGGAGAACCAAGGTCCCATGTAGAAAGGAAAGCCACCATGCTGAAGTAGTCCAACCGCCATTGTAAACCTGGGTCCCATGTCCAAGTGTTCATGTGAACTCCCCGCGGAAGATTTTGAAACCCAATAACCAACTCAAAATGATGCTCCAAAGACTGACAATTGTCATGTGGATCCAAATAAGAAGATCCATCCACATAGTGGAAAAGGGTCGTAGCAGAATCTATAAAGAATAATACCATTGTAGAATATGCAAGATGCACACTGGTAATAATCATTGGCTCTCGATTTGTCACATTGATGTTCTCTACAGAAAGTGGATTAGAGTCATCATATAAAATATGAAAGTGGTTGTCATCCCAGAAATGACAACTATCCATATACCAATCATCACAATCGGCCTCAAAATCATACCAAACATATATTTCTTGATTATATTCATCCTTGATGTTCGCCATAAGAAATCTCTCCTGCATGTTATCCAATGAATCTTGAAAACTACGAAAACTATCCTTGAGGTCGTCTGCATGGTCATGCGATCTGATGCCATCTACGAGGTCATGCAATGTGTCATTCAATTGGGATTTGAATGCTTCAGTCATCTATAGAATTTCTTTGAGAGTTTTAGGGGAAATAGCCATTGGAAACACCACATAAAATATACCAAAAGAAATGTCTTAAAATAATTTATGCAATTCCATCGTCGTCACTAAAAGCTCCAAAAAATAGTTGATTTTAAATCCGATTTGGACGATTTTTTTTTAATTGGGTGAAATTGTGAGAGGAACTCAAATCTGCAATTGTTTCTGAAAAATTCAGCCCCATATGTACAGAACTTAGAAAAATCACGCAGTTGTCAGCGGAAACAAAGAAAAAAAAAACCTGAAAAATTGCAGATTTTAAAATGCAAATAACTTGACTTCCCATACTCCGTTTCAAACAATTTTTTTTAACTTGGGTGTTTTTTTGAGAGGAACTCAAATCTACAACCAGTTTTTGAAAATTTTACACCAAAACCTATATAAATCGTCTGGAATGTCGCAGCCCTCTTTTTTTTCCGAAAAAATAAATCTACAAAAAATAAAAATATTTGTCCACACTCCTGCCAAGGAAAGTGCTTTGATACAGTGGAGATCTTGCACAGGTTCAGGATGATGGACAGTAGGCCCATGTCTACACCTTTGGTCACAAACTGGAGGAAGATTGATGCATCAGATTCGAAGACAGTAGACCCCATTGTCTATCATCAGTTGATTGGATCGCTCATGTATATGGTCAATACTCGACCAGATATCAGCTTTGCAGTAAACTATTTGAGTCAATTCATGGTGGACCCTCAAAGAGTACATTGGACTGTTACGAGTCATGTGTTTCGCTATCTCAGAGGAACAGTGGAGTACGGGCTATTGTATGAGCATAGTGGTGAAGTGAGATTGGCAAGCTTTATAGATGTTGATTAGGAAGGATGTGCAGAGGACATGAAGTGTACTTCAGGTTGTTGCTTCAGCATTGGATCGGGCATCATTTCCTGGTTCAGTAGGAAGCAAAAATCAATGGCATTAAGCTCTGCCGAGGCAGAGTACATGGCAGCCAATTTGGCAGCATGTGACCCACTGTGGTTGAGGAAGTTACTTTTGGGCTTGTTCAAGCAGGAGCTAGAAGCTATTGTGATTCACTGTGACAACCAGAGTTGCATCAAGCTCTGTAGGAATCCGGTGTTTCATGATCGTAGCAAACACATTGATATCAGGTATCACTTCATCCGAGATTGTGTACAAAGAGGAGTCATGATGCTTGATTACATACAGACTGATGAGCAGATGGCAGACATCTTTACCAAGGCACTGAGCAGACAGAAGTTTGAGAAGTTCAGAGATTAAATGGGGTTGAGATAGAATCCCTTCCTCGCTAAGAGGGAGTGTTGAAATTGTAGCAAGGAAGGTCTTCCATCATCATTATAGCGTCCTAGCATGATGGAGGACAATGAAACTTAGGCTAAGTCGATTAATTAAATGTTTTCCTAAGTCTAACTTAGGAAAAGAACTGTTGATGTGTTATAATCTTCAGTTGACTTTATTGAGTACTTTCTTCTAAAATTAAAGAGAAAAATAATTTAAGTTGTGGTATTTTAAGCTTGACCATTGATCTCATCATGAGGGTGAGTTGAGGGTTGATCTCATCCCTCCATCCTTTTAGATGGTTAGGGTTTCACTTGCTCAATGAAGAATAAAGAGATCGACTGGGCTAAGGGGGCACACAAGAGGAAGAGAGATCGATTGCAGATTTGCAGGTGAGAGTTTTGCAGGAGGTTAGAGGAGAGTCTAGCAGGCGGATCGACTCATTTCTTCACCAAATCATAGAGGTTAAGCTTCAGATCTGGCAAGGTCGTAAAGAGTGATGCAGGAGAGTCGTACAATTACGCAAAGGCTCATCTTCTAGCTGTTGTTTCATTCTGGGTTCTGTTTGGAAGGTCTAGAGAGGCCGTACGATTTAGTTGGAGAGAGATTTGCTGAAGTTATTCAGCTGTTGGCTGAGGCCGATTTACTTTGTAAGAGATCTCTATATTTTCCTACTTTTAAATAATAAAATCCTCAGATCTGCTGCACCGGTTTTCCCATCTTGGGTTTTTCCGGGGACTATTGTTCAAAAATAAGTGTGTACATGTGATGTGATTGCTGTCTTCTTTTACTTTCAGTTCCTGGTTATTTATTTCTGCTGTGCATTTAAATTACTGTGAAGAAAACCCTCAATAATCAGTTAAAAAATAAAATTTATTGGTTTAAAGTGAACTGGATTTTAGAAATTTCACAAATCTCCTGTCATGGCATCTTAGCCAAACTTCAGATTAACCCTTTCCAAGAGGCTGACCCTCCATGGGTGGCTGAGTCTGTGAAAGCAGACAGTGGGTAATTCTTTGTATGTAATGATAAAAGCATCACTTTAAACAATATATATATTGAAACCATGTCACATAGCAGAGACATTTCAAGGCCCCACTTGCGATAAATTATTATTGCTTGTGTGCTGGGAGTAATATTTAAAAGTTTATTTCGTAGATACACGCAATAAGCATAGATCCGATTTCCCAGAAGACCACAAGCCTATTGCATCTTTATTACATGAAAAGTGCATGTACAGAACAGCATAAATTAGACCATAAGCTTGAAATGGATTGCTTAAGGTGCACACTGCACACAATGGCTTAGAGTCACAACCCATAGTCAACATCTCAATGTAATTTAAATTGAAGAGACACAAACTTACTGGTGTTCAAAAGTAATGGTAATTCTTTGTATGTAACGATGAAGCATCACTCTTAAAAATAAATATTGAAACCATTTCACATAGCAGAGACATTTGCAAGGCCCCATATGCCATTAATTATTATTGCTTGTGTCCTGGAAGTAATACTTTAGAGTTTATTTTGTAGATACACTCAGGAAGCATAGATCCAAATGCCCAAAAGACCAGGAGCCCATTGTATCTTTAGTATATGAAAAGTTTATGTACATTGTACAGTACAGCATAAATTAGACCGCAAGCTTAACATTGATTGTTTATGGTGCACATAATGGCTCAGAGTCACAACCCACAGTCAACATCTCAATGTGATTTAAATTGAAGATATACAAACTTAATGGTGTTCAAAAGTTCATTTGCTTGCTACTGTATAAGGATCACCAGGGAACATCTAAAAACAAGACCAAAATGCATGCAAAAACCCTCATTGGATGGATCAATAGTAGGGTACAGCAAGAATTTTGGGGACAAGAATCGTTTGTATTTGTTGGGAAGGGTGTCGTTTGTATTACAGATCCAAGGTCAGGATTTGGAAAGGATTACACCCAAAAAAAATTGGTGATACAGGTAAATGTTTTTCTGGTCAAATCCCTTGCAGAAAGCAATAAAGTCACTGAAACGTGAGTAAAATTGCCTTAGAAGTTAGAACTATGTTTCAAACACTGAAAGTGAGGATTTCAAAAAGCAGGCAAAACTACAGAAAGTGAGGATTTCAAGCCCCTCTGCACGTCTCCAAAGGCATTACTCCTTGCCTTTACAAACAACTAAAACTATTCATTATATCAACCAGACTAACAGAAATCTGATTCAGGGGGTAACTGGACATGTCTAACCTTCCGTTTAAGTTTCTCTAACTGTTTCTTGTGATTATCAATCTCCAACTGCAGTGTCTTATTTTGGCCTTGCAAAGCATTACCAGCATCATTTTCTTCTGCATTCAAACAAGTTCTGTGAGCATATATTCAAAGATTCTGGAATGACGTCCTTGGAAAAAAACAGCATATGGTGCTAACAAGACATTTATGACATATCTTAACATAGAAAAAGTTAAATCCACATACCTTCTGAATTATCTTCCGCAAATTCGCTTCTGAATATATCTAAGAAGTCATTCTCTTCCTGCAATCGAAAAGGTAACCCACTCAGGATATCAAATCTAAAAACATAATTGGCTAAAAGGTTCGAACACTGCAAAACTTTCTCAAACCTCAGAGGGTAGACCATCACTTTCTGAGACTGTGTCCTCAATGGGACTATCATCTTCAATGCTTGTATCATCCATAAAATCATCTTCCATAATTTCATTCTCGTTCATTTTTTCTGATTTCCTGTCACAATAGATTAAAAACATTACAGAGATATGAAAAAAATATTCAGTAATTGACAGCTAATACATATTTTATGCACATTCTGAAATATATTAAGGATCACTTATCTGGTGACCCTAAAAACTATAGCCATGCTATGTTGTATAGAATACAATACCACAGAAAGAAGCCAGAAAATGATACTACAATAAGGTCGCCAATTGTGATCAAATAGTCAAAAGCCAGAAACTATGTAGAAACAAGTCATTCTTCTTATAGGACTCGTTTAAAATGAGAAAATTGAATAAACAGCACCATCCCTACGTTTTCAGAAGTCGCTCTTTAGCATCCTTCCTTGTGTGTCGTGCAGAAGCTTCCTTTGTTCCTGGCACTCAAAACCCAATAAAATACATTCAGTCAAAAGACGATAGCTGCTCAATCATTGATCAGCTTGAAACCATATCACATTAATACTCCAACACACCTTACCAATTTCTCAAATGACAGAAAATCTCAACAGGTGAAGGTGATGAGTGTTCTGGTTCACTAAGTAAAGCCATGGATAAGGAAAAGCTGACAGGGAAAAGAACATCAGAGATCCAAATGATATTGAAAAAGGACTAAAGGGATAAACATGTACATAAATAGATAATCAGGACTTTTAATCTGTCCAGAAAGTATGGAAACCACTTGAAACTTTGAAAGAAACCCAAAAAGGCACTTAAATGCTTAGTCACCGGCTTCGCCAATTTTCAAGCTTCAAATTTGAAAATCGGCGATTTTTAACCCATCTCGAATTTAATCGATGAAATTCATCCGCGAACTAAAACCCTTTCTATGTCGCAGCCCACCTTCACTTCAATTCTCTTCCAGTTCGTCTTGCGACCCGTGCCTTTTCCCTCACCCTCGAGTGTCCATTGTCGAGTCCGACCATTCCATTGTCCAGCGCCAAGAAGCCAGCATCTTCCTCTGAGAAATCACATACCCCGACTGCACTCCATCTCTAGCTTCTTTCTCAATGCAATCGCATACCCCGACAGCGCCCCCGACAGCACTCCATCTCCAGCATACCCTTGACGGCGACGTGCCTTCAAGCTTCAACGCTCCATTTCCATCTTAATGTGTCGAGTACAAGTAATTGTAAATATGATTAAAGCTACTTAATAATGAGACTACTTAATATGATTAATAAATGTATAATGAGACTATGACTAAGATAAAACATAACAATATGATGTATACAGTAATTAATTTTTATTTATGTTCTATATTTTTATTAATAAAATTAAGTATTGTTGAAATTAGTGCAGTTGTAAGAGCCATTATTCGAGAGGATGGCATAAGACCCTAGCTGAGATCTAGGGCCCCCAGTGCACTCCCTGGGTTCTTGGTTTGGGACCAAGAAGTTTGAGCCATGGAAAAAGACCCTAGTGTGGGCCCCCAGTGTATTACTGGGATTCTTGGTCAAGGACCAAGCTGTAAGTCCCTAGATGTGTTCTAGGGCCCCTGGATGTGTTATGGGGTACCCTGGTCTTGGACCAGGTAGTTCTTGGTTGTGTACCAAGATGTGATGGTGTGTGATCTTCTTCCTTTCTCCCGGGATGGTCCATGAGACCTAGGAGCATCCACAAAGATGGACATGACCACATCATGAATGTTTCCTCTTATGCAGTGATGATAAAAGTTTATAAGTTACCATGTGTCTTGTGTGGACATGGTTTTCCATTTAAGAGGACCCCTTGACTTTGTCTTGAAGTTCCCCCTTGCTCGATTTTGTTTCCCTTCTGGTTTGATGTGATCTTGGGGTTTTATAAGTCACTTTGACTTATTTGAGTTTTAATTAATATTTATATTAATTAAAATGTCATTTATTAATTGATTTAATGTAAACCCTAACCCTCTCCTAAAACTATAAAAAGAAACCTATCCTCCCTCTTTCACACACACTCATCTCATTTTGCTTGAGCTTGTTGTGGCTACCTCAGTCCTTCTTGGTGCGACCTCCATTGTTTTCTTTTGTTGGCTGGGAACTTTTGTTTTAGTGTGATTTGCTGAGTTGGGATACCGCAGACCTCTTCTTCTGCAGGGCAGACCCCTCCTAAGTGTGTCGCTGCCCATTTCCTTGTTGTTCCAGTATGTCGCTGCCCTCCTGCCCTCCTAGGGGTGTCGCTTCCCTTTTCCAGTGTGTTGTTGCCCCTTTCTCTGTTGCTTCTTAGTGTCGTTGTTGTAGGTTCATGTTGCGGCCCTCCTCTTGCCTCATTCTAGGCTGTTGTTGGGTGCCATAAGGCTGCCACTGCTTACTGGCAGTCCTCTCTTGTTGCTGGCATCTTATAACCAGTTTTGTGTAGGGATTGACTGTTAGAATATAAGTGGATGTGCTCGTTTTACCATTGACAATACCCTTGTCACCCAACCATAGGCCGAAGCCACCCTCCAAGCACCTTAACCTTGACAGAGAATCACTCTGAAAGCAAACCCTAGGCTAGATAGCCAAACAAAGGGTAGTGCACCTTTCCCCAAGGATAGCGCACCAATAAGAGTTGATCAGATAGTCCAAACCCTAGCCAAGAGATAGTCCAAGCATAACTGTTAGTTGCAGCAGCTGCGACGGCAGCTCTCCTCCAAACCTGCGCAGAAACTAGGCAACTACAGTGCGCACAAGTGTTGCTCTACAATACTGAAACTGCCTGCCATAATGAAGACTGGCCTCCTGTATTTATAGTAATTCTGGCTAACTGCCAGGGCCGACTTCTCATTGTGGGTACTTGTCTGTTCAGTATATTATTATTTCTTCTGGGCGACTTCTTCTCTTGGAGGCTAATAACCTAATATAAATTATCTTCTTGAGACAACAAGTCTTCTAGGGTTATTAGCCAACTCATTAGGGTTTCTCTTACTTCCCGAAGTATTCTATTCTCGTCAGGTTTACACATGGAGGTAAATACCTCCCGCAGCTACCATAATATCAACACTCCCTCCTAGCTAGGGAGGTATTACAGGTAATGGTCTTGAGCACAAAAACATACCATTCACCCGGTAGCATCAACATAGTCGTCTAGACTATCTCATGACTAGATCATGAGCATCATCATCACCATCAATGTCATCAGCTACATCATCTCTCGAAACCATACTTCATCTGAGTAATCAGACATGATGATGGATAAGTCACTCACACTACAGAGTGATACAAGAGCCATTCTTCTAATCTGGACATATGTCCTAGAAGAGTAGATGTTCTGAACCATTTTCCGTCAGGGAAATCTTTGTCCTTTAATCATCCATCTGGTTGATAATCATTTACCAAACTATTGATTGTCTTCAAGGCAATCGGAACAAAAATAGAACACAACTGTGTCTATCCATAGTAGTACATAACTACAATCCAGTGGTATACTACCACACCAAGTAGCAAACAAGTACTTGATCAAACAGTGGAACATATCCACCACAGTAGTATACATCTATTGTCATACAATCTTCATAACAATCATCTGATATCAATCTGCACAGAAACAATGTTATGATATAAACTGAATCATCTGGGCCAATCTTTCACTCACATCTGTGAGATCTGAAAGAATATCTGCCCTTAAGAGTAGAACATCAATGATGGGTTATCTGACTTATTCTTCTCAAACAAGGAAGAATGATTGTTCTGATTTCTGAGCCTGGACCATTCCTCACCCTCGACCATTCCTCACCCTGGGCCATTCCTCCGACACTAAACAAAGTGTAACCTGGAGAGAATGAATCTGCCCTAAGGAATGCCTGTCCCTGATTGTTGAGCCTGGACCATTCCCCACCCTGGGTCATTCCTCTGACACTAAACAAAGTGCAACCTGGAGAGAATGAATACACCCTAAGGAATGATTGTCCGGACCATTTCCTCTGTTAACCACAAGAGGAAAATATTGTCCTATATCAACCTCCAAAACGGACCATTCCTCATGTTAACCACAATGAGAAATCATTGTCCGGCGAGGCAGGCCAGTCTTCTTGAGTAACCCTCAAGAAGAGAGACTGCCCTAGCCCACTCCCCATGTTAACCACAATGGGAAGTCGTTGTCTATGATACATCAGCAATCTGGACCATTTCCCATGTTAACCACAATGGGAAATCGCTGTCCGTCAGAAATCTCAATCCAATTTCCGAACTGGAAAGGAAATTGCTCATCCTAGACCATTTTTTGAACTGAAAAATGACTGTCCATAAATCAATACATATCAATGCTCCCTCCCAACCTGGGAGTCATCTCTTCTTTTTTCAATAAGGAAGTCGTCTCCACGAGCTCCGGCTTGAGTATGCAAACTCTTCCATCTTGGATGGAAGATTTACCAAAATGTCTGCTTATCTGCTCATCTGTGGAGATATGTATTGGAGAACCACTTTCTCCTCTTCATCACGGATAATGTAATGCTTGATTTCAAATGTACTTCGGTCTGGAACACTGGTTTTCTCTGAAGGCTTCATGTAGCTCTGATCAATAGAGTATATCATTGTTGGAAAACTGGAACATATCCATTTGGTACTTCTTCTGTCATCATGAGATCTAATCTACTGAGTAATCATCTTGATACAATATCTCTGTTATAGAAAATCTTCACCACGCTTCTGTTGTGCACTGGAGGTTCTCCACCGAGCTATCTTTTTCCATCTGCATACAAGGGTCTCTCTCTAGTATGCCTCAAAGTCTTGAGGTTGCTCTTCATACGCTCTTTGTTCAATTAGTCTTTGCATTTATCTGATGTATAACTCCAACTCATGGATGTTGTGGATGATATAATGACTCATGTAGAGATATGTTTGGTTTACTGGAACAAGTAATCATCATAGTCTTCTCCCTCCATCTGGGAGAACCTCTAGTTCTAGATCTCGCAATGCTTTCATTCATAAGTCTTCCATACATTGTTCTTCATCATGACTTTCAGTTCCTCTACTTGATTGCTTTTATTGAGTTCATATCAGGCTAGCAATCTTGTGATTCTTGATGCCATGATTGGTTGTTCTAGCTTCTCTTTCTTTCTTGGAATCTTCATGTTCTTTCTTGTGTTTTAACTTTTTATTTAGTTCTTGGGTCCATGGAGTTTCTTATAGATTCCATGCCCTAAAGATTTCACTTCTTCCTTTCATTATAGGATCACGAATGTGGATGGACAACCAGGGATACTTTAAGGCTTCTCTTCGAAGAAGTCTTCTTCTAGGGTCGAACTGAACACGTACTGCCTTTCATGGCTGCTAACATGGATATATACTTCATCATCTTCAATGGATCATTGGATTAGCTCCCTCCTAATCCTTGCTTCATGCATGCTCTTGGTAATGTATAATCGGCTCCCTCCATCTAGGAGAGTCCACGCTTTCGTCTACATCCTTGTTCTCTTCTACAAAGTGTTATAAGTCTTTCTCCAATTTCCTCTTGGTTCTTGACTTCTTTCTGTCTTGCTTCTTCTAAGTCTCTTGTAATGGCTTCCACATTATTTGCTTTATGTATTTCATCCTAACTTGTATAATGATAGCAATCCTTATCTTGTTGTTCTTCCATAGGTATAGTTCTTCTTGGAACATCTTATCTTCTAAGAGATAGATATACAAGATATGTATAGAGATTATGCAAACAAGATATGTACAAGGACTAAGAAGAGTATTGCTACCTTCAAAAGAAGAAGTTTGTTTCATCCTACTTGGTCTTCTTTGTAGGTTTCTTTTCTTCGACAACTGATGCTTCGTGTTTCTCCTTCCTTTTCTTTAGCTTGGGACAATGATTCTTGTAGTGACCATACTTTCGACAGTTGAAGCATTGTATTTCTGAAATATCTTTCTCTTGATTTGTCTTCCTCCTTGAACCAAACTTCCTTTTGTTCCTGAAATTCTTGAATCTTGTTGTGAAGGCTTGATCATCGTACTTCTTTTGGGGTTTCTCTTTTGCACTGATCATTGATTCTTCTTGAGCACAGCAAGTCCAAAGTTCTTCAAATATCGGATACTCCTTCCTTGTGTTCATGCTTGCGGCAAATGCATCCCACGTCTTGGGAAGACCATTGAGTACTATGTTTACCAATTCCTTCTCTGAAATGATCTCTTCAATAGCTTGTAGTTGATCTCTTAACTGAGAGGCTCTCACAAAGTGTGATGTTATGTTGTCATCATCATTCATCTTCATGTCATGGAGCTCATTCTTCAGACTCGTTATTTGTCCAATGTTTCTGACTGGGAAGAGGTTTGTTAGGGCATCGTACATCTTCTTTGATGAGTCAAGATGGGAGATGTAGGGTATCAAGTGGTCTTTTATAGAGTCCACTATGATACTCATGACATTGATGTCACCATCTTTGAACTTCTCCAAAATTGCAACGTTTCGTGGTTCCTTCTCTTTTCCTTCTTCAAACTCTAGTTCCACGATCTTTCCTTTCACGATATCCAGCACTTTATTCTTGGCAAGGATGAGGTCAATCCTTGTCTTCCACGCTCTGAAGTTTAGAGGCTCCATTTAACTTGTTCTCTGACTTCATAGAATAAGTCATGGCTGCTTTGACTTGGTCAAACCCTAGTTTTGACCAAAAACTCAAACTTGACGTCTTGGCTTGCTGAGAGTACCAGAAGATGCGCTAGGCTAAGGCGCACTGATCTATGCGTAGATTAGGTCAATCCCTTCACTTAAGGTGCATCAACAACAGCATTAGGGTTTCTGCAACTGCACCAACTAGTAACCTTAGCGGTAGTGCTATGGTGACTGCTTCTACTAGAAACCCTAGCGGCAATTCTTCAACGAGCTTAAGATCCTCACAACTATGTTTCCTTCCAGCGGTTAGACTGAATGAAGGAGGTGTGGGCCCATAACTTGTTAGAATATAAGTGGATGTGCTCATTTTACCATTGACAATACCCTTGTCACCCAACCATAGGCCGAAGCCACCCTCCAAGCACCTTAACCTTGACAGAGAATCACTCTGGAAGCAAACCCTAGGATAGATAGCCAAACAAAGGGTAGCGCACCTTTCCCCAAGGATAGTGCACCAATAAGAGCTGATCAGATAGTCCAAACCCTAGCCAAGAGATAGTCCAAGAGTAACTGCTAGTTGCAGCAGCTGCAACGGCAACTCTCCTCCAAACCTGCGCAGAAACTCGGCAACTGCAGTGTGCACAAGTGTTTCTCTGCAATACTGAAACTGTCTGCCGTAATGAAGACTGGCCTCCTATATTTATAGTAATTCTGGCTAACTTCCAGGGCCGACTTCTCATTCTGGGTACTTGTCTATTCAGTATATTATTATCTCTTCTGGCCGACTTCTTCTCTTGGAGGCTAGTAACCTAATATAAATTATCTTCTTGAGCCGACAAGTCTTCTAGGGTTATTAGCCAACTCATTAAGGTTTCTCTTGCTTCCCGGAGTATTCTATTCTCGTCAGGTTTACACGTGGAAGTAAATACCTCCCGCAACTACCATAATATCAACATTGACAAGCCCTAATTGGCTCTAGCATTTCAGTTTCAGTGTGAACAGTCCTGGTTGATTTGTTTTGATCTCTGTATCAACCCTATCATTTGTTTGCTTCAACCCTATGTCCTCTTTGGCAAGACAGTCCACTCAGATCTTGGTGGAGGTCAAACCCTTGGGGTTTTGGCCCATGATCTTTAAACAGATTTTCTAAGCATACTATAGAGGACAACATTCAACAGCAAGGTACATCTCTGTCTACTCTAGTAAAGGTAAAGTTCAAATCTATTTCTTCTATAATTTATCTATGTCCAGAAATGTTATTTTCAGTTTTTGATTAGTTTTAGACTAAGCCTGTTCTCTAGCATATTTAGTCTTATATGTTTCAGTGTATTATCTACTTCAGATTTTTTTTTGTTTTAAAAGGTGTTGATCTGTTTGTACTGTAGAGTTCATTGTGAAAAGATATCTCTGTTTTTATTTTTCCCTAAAATCTAACAAGTATAAACATTACATTACTTTAACTTAGTTTATATTTAATAATGTAATACATAAGTTTATTAGATTTCATAACTTAATTAGTATTTGAAAGTTGAAACCTCATGTCTTTTAATAAATTACAATGATCGTGAGTACTGACATAAAAAATTCATATTAATCTTTGTGTTTTCATTTCTATTATAATCAAATAATATCGTTACATTAAAGCAATAACTGTAAACCAATCAAATATGTGTAATTTTTAATATTTGTATTTATATTTTTTATTTTTCAAATTTTGTAGTATGTCGAACTTAATGCCGAATTTTAACCCCAAAATTTTGAATGTCGAATTTCAAGCTTGCCAAATTCGAACACGAACACGAACCAGGTGACTAAGCCTAAATGTAGTGAAATGTCATCTGCAAAGGGGAAACAATATTGGTTTTGGAGAAAAATTGGGGTTTGGAAATAGCACTTTCAAAATTTCAGGAAATGGAGAATACTCCTTGTTGACCACCTCTTCAACTAGGGGGTCAACTCCATATACCATGAAGATATGCATCAACAGATGCAAACATGTCGAAGACTGATTGGTTCTACAGGGCATTTTTTGCTCCAGCACACATTTTTGTAAGCGGGATTACCGCACCCCTGTGTGGGTTTATAATGTAATAGGTCTACATGGATCATGTTAGGTCAGTTGCCTTAGGGTTTCTTCATTAGGAGAGTTCCTTTTGTTGAGTGCCTTTTATCCTCAGAAGGTTAATGTGGCCTAACCAGCCGGGTTAATCTCCCTTGAGTTTTTCACTCCCACCCAATAAATCCTCCAAAGTGGTGAAAGGCATTCTAATGAAGTCATTCCTAGGTAGCTAGTGTTTAGGAATGTTGTAAATGACCATGTAAGACAGCACACGAAATTTCGCGAATTTCCGTCAAGTATAGCTAGGTTTTTTTTAGGTTCTGAATTAATTAATTAATTAAATCTGGGTATTTAATGTAAAACTTAGGTCCCGGGATCTTTGATAGGGGTATTTGTACTCAAAAGAAAGCTAATGAGACCCCCTACACCCGTGGACCAAGTTTCAACTCAGTCGGACAAATTTTGCTAGGTTGTTTGTCCACTTTAGGAGTTTTCGGAAAATGGCAGTTTTAATTGCCAAACCCAGAACATGGGAAAATGTAAATTTTGCAATAATGGACCAAATTAAGTAAAGTAAAGGTGAAAATAATGTTGAGAGGGCCCCACCTAAACTACCCATACCTATCCTAACCCTTTACCTACCTTTTAAACCCCCATTTAATTTTTACTTAACTTTTAATTTATTCCCATATGAGGAATGCGTCCCTCTTCTCCCACTTAAAGTTAATAACTCACTTAATTAATTAGTGGGTTCCCTCTCCACSAATCACTCACTTTTGAGGAATGTTCCAATACACTCCCAACACACTCCCACACTCACCTTACGTCCCCCTCTCCTCACCCTCACGTACTCCTCACGCTRCCTCTTTTAAACTCACGCTTTCCTTTGTAGATTTACGTCCCCACTCCCACATAAGAGTTGAAAACTCCCCTTAATTAAATCGTGGGTCCCTTCCCCATTACTTACGACTCTCCTCCACMTCACACTCACACTTTAGAGTGTGGACGTCACACTCATACCTCACGCCCTCACACTCATGCTTTCCTTTGGGAATGTGTCCCCACTCCACGTATCAATCTAATTGCTCCCTTAATCTAATTCGTGGGTCCCCTCTCCACCAATCTCTTGTCATTTGGGAGTGTGCCATCCACATCCAACCACACTCCTCCCTCAACTCTCACGGTTTCCTCTTCTCCCCTCACACCCTTCCTTTCCTAACTCACGCTTTCTTTTATTAAAAAGTGGAGAAAGCTCATGTAGAGATGGAAACATCTCTCTTCAAAGCATGCAACTCTCCTTTAATTGGTACATGGGCCTCCTCATGCCTAATATGCCTCCCTCAATTTCCAAGTACGCTTCATTTCCCTTGCTTTCTCACCCATCCAACTCTTTTACATGCCATTTCCCCTCACCCTAAAAGCCTATCATCTCATTGGTAGCTTTTCTCATTGAGTTGTCTTCACCTTGGATCTTTGACAAGTGTTGAAGATCCAAGAGGGGTCTCCTTAGCTTCTCAAGCTATTTAAGAGACCTCTCACTCCCTCATTCTTCACCTTTCATTATTGCACTGTTATGCTACTATTTTCTCACCATCTTATACTCTTCCTCTCTCATCATTTTTGTCACTTTTCTTCATTGGTGTGGCTCTTGAAGAACTTGTAGCAATTTGTTGCTACAACTTCTTCTATTTGGATAATAAAAGGAAATGCTTTGGAGGACTCAAGGATCTCAAGATTTCTCTGGGCTCTTCACATGCATATGAGGTGAAATCATTTGGTTTTAAATATTTGTGTGATCATAAGTAGATTGTTGGGTAAATTAGTTTACTTAACTAAGTTTAGTGATTGTATATCTACAAAAATTCAACCCCTTTGCACATCAGCTTAACTCATATTTACATATATATATATATATATATATATATATTGTCAATGGAGTGCATCAAGATCGCAATCAAAGTGACCGATTAGAATCTTAGCAAAACATTCAAATCACAGATGCACTGTGATCTATAAAGTTATCTGGAACTTTGATTTCTGATCGGAGCATGTAACAAATGAGAAACTTTGTTGTGTGTGCATTTGATTAGATATAAGAAACCATGCAAAACACATGAGTTTGAAGCAGGGGACTTCTACATCAGTCCATGAATCTATCAAATATTTGGAAATGTAAATCCTCATCAGAGCATGTTAATCATTAGAAATTTTGTTTCCTGTGCAATGGATTGGATCGTATCAGAAAAAGGCAAATCCAGTGAGATTGCAACGATGAATACAACAGTACCATGTAGTAGGAGTTGGAGTCTCACGATTAGGGTGAGCTGCAGATGACAGTGATGCAGTATATCATTTTTTCCTCTACGTATTGTGTAAATATTCATGATTTAACACAGCTATCATCAGCACTCTTGGATCATCTACTCGTCTACTATCATGCCAAAGACTGTAATTTGTAAATTGTTCACAATGTACAAGTTTGATTCACAATGCTGTGGGCAGCAACCATGTGTAGCAAAGTGCTGAAGATGATAGGCAGTGCATTGTCTAAGAAACAAATTATGTATATTCTGATAGGGTTTTTGTTTTATAATGGCTATATAATACTGTAATATACTTATYGTGGTACTTTTATGTTAGGAGTGGAATAAGATGACTTAAAAGATTAATTAAGTCACATGTCCCTTTTGGTAACTTAATGATGGTTTCCCAACTAACGTCTCTCTCACAACTTACAAGACATATTATTCTAGACATTGATTATCATATATTGAATAATACCATCKATTATCATATATTGAATAATACCATCAACTCTCTTGCTCACTCTCTGCAACTTTATACTGTGTATGCCTAATTTCATATGGTGTAAGACCCAAGTTAAGTGATGACTGGAAGCATTACAGCCCAGCAAACAGGGCATTCTAGGAGGCACAATGAGGATTAAAAATCAGCATGGACACATGAGCACAGGGAAACATAACCAAGAATTATGGCATGTGGGAAGCAGAATCAGAGAAACGCGACAGAATTGAAGTGCAAGGCAGAAAATTAAACAGGAAGGGGAAGATGGAGACCAGGGACGGCATTGACAGTAAAATTAATTAAAAAGATTTAAGAAAGGATGAAACAGAATTGCAAGGAATTATCTGCATCAAATTGTAGAGTTACAGGACGGATGAAATGCCAGATAAGTTCTGTATTATTTCGTTTTTTAATTGGTATATTAAATAACAAAAATGGGTATAATATTATTAACATTTCTCTGTGTGTAAAAACAGGAATGAAGAGAAAATTAAACTAAAACATAGGTAAAAAAGACTTTTCTTTTCCAAGGAAATCCTCGCAGAAAACCCTCCGAGTACCTACCCATGATCCATGGATCGGCCCTGATTATGGAGCCTAACCCCGAGGGGATCAAGAGAGTCGAACCTGTGACCTCCCCAACTCATCACTGGGAGAGAGATCTCACGTCTGGCTCATGACTGCTTGAGCAAACCCTCGGGGCTTAAGTAAAGAAGATTTATGATAGTGGCAGCAAGTAAAGGTTAAAACAAAAAAAAACAGCAGAAATACTATTCTACTGAAAGTAGACTGACAGCGGATGGAATTTGTCAGACTGCAAGTCAAACAGCGGAAATTTCTCATAAGGCAGGACCAGATATGGCTGGTCCAACGGTCAAATCAACCACATGCTACTAAGGAAGGGTCAAGTGCAGGTCCTCACAGGGTTGTTGTGGTCAAAGTCCAGACAGGCGTAGCCAAATTAATTCCAACAGAGGCTCAGTGCACAGCAGCAAAATTCAAACAGAGGTGGCAGAATAAATTGATGGCTGCAGCCAGATCAAGCAAGCAGAAATGAAACATGACGGCCAACAGCAGTCCACTGGAGGAAGGTTTTTGGCATCTTGGGCTCATCTGACAATTTTTGGCAGCTGGCAGACTCACAGGCAGGTACGACAGACAAATCTAATGCCAGAAATATGTGACAGCCCCTTATTGCTAAAGGACAGGACTGTGAGCAGCATGACAACTTGCTGACAGCAGAAATAATTAATTACAGAATTAACAGCATAGAAAAACAGAGGCTGCAGCAGAGAACCACAATATAGGAAACGTATGATGTAAACAAGCAGATTATGAACAGATCCTGACAGAAACAGATCGAGGTCAAGCAGGAATTTGATTGTCAGGTCAGGCAAAGATGTGGTTCCATGTGAAGCAGCAAAAACCGGAGTCCAGCAGAAAAAGGATAGGCACACTTCCTTTTGCAACAAACAAGGTAGGCACACTTCCTCTTGAGGGCGCCACCTACTCAAGAGAGGGGCGCACCTCCTCTTGGAGCTCTCTCTATACTCAAGCTAAACCTCACTCAACTCATACTTAACCATCTCTTACTTGCCTCTACGGGTACCACAGCCTTCTAGCCTTTATTTGACTCAAAACATGTTTCCGACAATTTTGCTAAAATTTAGCATTGCTGATTTTTTATGTCTTTTTTGGCTTTTGTGAGTAAAATTAACTTTTTAGTGATTAAAATCATTAATTTTACTCACAAAAGTGGGTACTTAGATAAAGTGGGTGCTCTAGGTCCAAAAATGAACACTCCTAAGACATATAATGCCTCCTAGTACCACTTTTTTAATACAACTTCTAATTACAATTAAAAAATTCCGTTTTACGGGAAATTTTTTATTAACTGAAAAAATTAAAAATCCTAAGGGGGACTTAGCACATTTCCACGGGACTCTAGGATAACGTTTAGCATGGTTATATACATAAGACTCTAGACTTAAAACACCCCCCAAGTCATATATGCTAGTACAATTACTCCAGCTTCGGAGGTTATTGAGTGAAAAAATTCGAAAATTATAGTTCACTTAAAGAGCAAAATATAATTAGCAAGTAAAAAGAACACTCTAGAGTAAAGTACTAGTGTCTAATCCTTGGGTGGCTAAGCCTTTTACAAAAATCACATGCTTAAGCCATTTTATTACAATTCCCCATAGGGTATGGAAATGTGGTAAAAAAGTTGAAAAAGGGCCATAATGGCTGGTTGGACTTCTGAACTCTGAATTTTGAACAAGTCATTGTTCAATCTTTGGCGGCTCATCTACAAGTTCATCCTACTGCAACTTGGTGGATAACACGCTCCAACCTCTAATTAGTCAACTTTGCAATCTACTAACGAAGCCAAGTAGCTTCACAACTAGCAGAGTTGGCTTCCATGTCTTTTGCCTCTGTAGAACTAGGTGCCATTGCTTCCTACTTCCATAGAACCAAGATATCATACATGATCCCAAATTGAACCAAAAACCCGAAGTACTCTTCCTGCCATCTGCGTCTCCAACCCAGTGAGAATGCATAATTCCATTCAAACATCAACTCACCATCTCCAACATAGCTCAAAGCATAATTAATGTGCCCTTGAAGTATCAAAGCAGAGGTTTTGTAGCAACCCAATGATTTGTTGTGGCCCAACCATATACTAGCTCAAAGTGTTTACTACAAAATAAATCAAGTCTAGCATTGACCAGATACATAAAGGAACTTATCAACTACTTATACACAAATGGATCAAACAACTCTAAATTTGGATCAACTGATAACTTCAGATTTGGTATCATATGAGTAGCCATGGGCTCACAATCCATCATCTGAGATCTCTTCAAAATCTCAATTGCATACTTACCCTGTCTAAGGAAGAGCTCACTTGGACTCTGTCAAACCTTTAACCCAACAAATAATGCATAAGCTCGATGTCCTTCATATCGAACATGTGTGCCAACTCTATCTTGCACCATGCTATGAGCTTCTCATAACTACTTGTAAGTATCAATTCATCTACATAAAAGACTAAAACAAGAAAATCAAATCTATCAAATAAATAATAAAGTTTGGGACATGCAACAGTTTTAGTGAAGCACAAACCTAATAGGTATTCATCAATCCTTGAGTACCAAGCACGAAGCACCTACTTTACCCTTAAGGAGCTTCCCTTAATCTCCATACATGGGTTTCTCGCAATGCACCTCAAAGCATCTTGGCTAATTGATGTATATGTCTTCCTCAATAAAACCATTAAGGAAAGTTGTCTTTACATCCATCTGATATAAATGCCAACCAAAAATTGATGCTAAAGACATAATGGAACTAATGGAAGTATACCTAGCAACTAGAGTAATGGTCTTCTCATAGTCAACTCCTTCTCTTTAGGAGAATCATCTCGCTACGAACCAAGCCTTGTACATCTCTATGTTTTCATTTGTTACATGCTTCACCTTGTACAACCAGTTGGAATCAATCATTGGCTTCCCCACTAGTCTCAACACAATCTCCCAAACATCATTCTTCATGATGAGTAAAACTCCTCCACCATGACATCTTGTCATACCTGCTCATCTATTGCCCCCTCATAGCTAGAAAGCTTAGCATCAACAATGGAAGACATCAATGCAACATAATTCAGAAACATTTTAGGATAATGACTGACTCGAAAAGATGTCTTTGGAGCTCCAACTTGCTCCTCTTCCTCCTCCAATGTCTATGTAAGCCACCTAGGCTTTCTATCTTAACTGAAAGGTACTAAAGTATCAATTCCACCTCTGGGACCTTGCCGATGTCATTCTAAAAATTCTAATTTTTACAGATCAGCATTTGGGCGACGTGTGTTTCTCTCTCTTCGACCTCTATTGAAGGCTCCTAAGACCTTGAGGACAATGCATCCTTATCAAACTTTACATCGCAACTCACTATTATCTTCCATTGTGACAGAATGTAGACTCTGTAGGCCTTGGAGGAACACACTTCACACTAGAGGGTTCCAACTTAGTTCTTTTCTCCTCGGGAATGTGACTATATATCAAACGTTTTCATAAGTGTAATCCCTATGGTCTCTCACCAATGAAAGCTTATTTCAGTGTTTTGTCCTCTAATACCCTATGAGGATACATGTTCAAGATGTAAACAGATGTACTGCAAGCTTATGCCCAAAGGAATGTGGCATATCTAGGTCATGAAACATAGCCTTGGCTATCTCAACAATGGCGTTGTTCTTTCTTTCAATAACATTATGTTGCGGATTGTAAGGCACTGTCAACTCTCTCTTGATCCCTACTTCTCTACAGAAGGAATCAAACTCCTTACATGTCTACTCTCCTCCATTATCAAATCTCAGTACCTTTATATTCTTAAATGATTGGTTCTTCACAATAACTTTGAACTCTTGGGATCTGCTAAAGACTTCATTCTTGGTCTTCATAAAATAAATCCAAGTTTTCCTAGACAATCATCAATGAAGGAACATAATAGATAAAACCTATCAATGAAGCTAATGACATGGGTCCACATACATTTGAATCCCTCTCGATCTATGCTCGCTGCTTGGGAACCAGTCTCAACATGTTTTTCAGGTGAACATCCCTTGCCCATTCATGTCCTCTCTATTTTGAAATCTAGCAGCCCCACCATCATGTCCTTTAGAAGACACAAAGCTCCATAGTGCAGGTGACCTATTTGTGTGTGCCAAAGCTCACATAGATCGTCATTATTATGCACCAAAGCTCCATGCTACAATAGGATTTGCTAGCAACTTGTAAAGGCCACCCTCACACACTCCTCTAGCCAAAACTCAACTAGGATCAGGGCTGCATTTTTTTATGATCACTTGTTGATCATCAAACTAAACCATACACTTTAGATCTATTAGACAAGAAACCGAAAGAAGATTCTTGGTTAAACCCAGAACATACAATATCTCAATTAACTCAAGAACCTCTCCTGCTAGCATGTGGAATGAGATAAAAACAATGTCCCACCAAGTTTCAAAGACGCGGGTGCATGGGAGCAGGAAAACGTACTTGGGGAATCTGTGGAGACACCACCCAAATTTTAAGAAGTATCATGGGTGACAAGTGGACGTCGAGGTCCCTAACATTGGGGATCCCATCTCTAAATTGTCGTAACTATCTTCTTGGTTGTTAAAAAATGAACTATAAGCTTGACCTTGGTTCTTAAACACATATACAATTAACACTTGACAATCAACTCTCTTAAACTTATGTTGTTAACGATGAAACCCAAGTTGTCCCAATAAAATCCAAAATCGGAATGATGAATCTCTTTGGTGGCTTCGTTGTAGCTGCTAGAATGGCTCCTTGATAGCCCCACCACTAACAACACCTTCTTCCTCTACCTTGAAGGCTTAACATTCTTCACAAAGAGAAATCGACAACTCAAAGAGAAATTCCATATGGTAAGTGTAAATGTCAAATGGAGATGAAAAACTATATGTAAAGGCATTAGGTTAGCTTAGGGGAATTAGCTTTTTTTATCTTTTATGTTTGTTTTTAACTTTTTTAGGTTTTTCCTTTACAAAATCATGGGGGACATCCAAACGTCCCCCTTTTCGGGAAGGGGTGTCCAGACGTCCCCCTTTTTGGAATGCAGCACCCACAAGCCCATGTTTTTGTGAAATGCACCCCCCATACTAGCGAAACATTTCGCCATGCATTTCACAAAGTTTTGAAAAAAAGGGGATGCATCAAAATGTTTCGCTAAGCGCCCCGCTATCCCAAGGGCATGGAGAGCACAAGGAGCACATCCCTGTGTAACACTAGATATAACCCATCCCAATCACTAAGTACTTGGCATCATTACCAAGCTCCACCAGTATGTCAGAATCTCATTCACCAAGCTCCAAAAGTATGTCGAAATCCCATTCTTCTAATTTGATGAAGGTTGATATGTTGGTTGTCATGTGTCTAGAAGCTCCACTATCCACATACCACTCGACACTAGAAACGGTATTAGTGGAAAGGCATGACACCATGGAGAATGTTGTCTTCAATCTAGATGCAAGCTTGTTTGCTCTCGTGGAAATTTCTACACTCCCTGCAAACTACTTCTACTATTGTTGCATACCCTCCCCTTTCTTCTTCTTGGGACACTAAGAAGCATAGTGGCCATTCTTATTGCACTTGAAGCACTTTATATGGCTCAGATCTTTCTTCCCCTAGTTCGAAGAATCTGAGTCTTCCTTCTTGTTCTTTTGCCCCTTCAAGGGTCTTCCTTTCTTGCCTTCTCTCCTCACCTTGTTGATGAGAGCTAGGATTTGAACCTTCTTGTCTTCGACTAATCTCCAACCTTGTCTCCTTCTAAACAAATTCATTCCACAATTCTCAAAAACAAGGAACTTGTCACAAGCACATACACCCCGAATAAACGGTTCTTGGGATGATGAGAATCCATTCATAATTTTTTGAATTCATGCTCATCAACCTTGTCTCCTATGGTTGTGACTTGATCTCTCAAATTAATGATCTTCATCATATCATCATATAGCTCACCATAGTATTAGTATTGCTCATGCAATTGGGTGTTGGTGAGCTTGTTCTTCAAAAGCACCTTGCAAAAGACGTTGCCACTCTGATACAATGATCAAGGCATCATACCTATCTTTCGATGTCTTCTCTATGATGAGAGGGATCAAGTGGTCCTTCATAGGATCAATGATGATTCTCTTCCCTTTGGCCATCTTCTTGTGATTTACCAAGTGAACAACATCAATGGGCTTTGCAACCTTGGTCTACACAAAACTCCATAGATCTACTTCCTCCAAGAGCATCTGTAGTGTGCACTTCCATGGTACAAAGTTGGTAGCACCCTCCAACATGTGACGCTCTCAAAGACCAAGACTAGTAGTTGTTGCAACTCTATAAACAAAACTTAAAAAATAGATCAGTTGACAATAAATCAAAACTGCAACCTCTCACAAGTGCAAATTGTCTTTCTTAGGCACAAGAATAACACTCCAATCCCTAGAGCAACTAGGGCATCACACCCAACAACACTTCATAGGTCCACATGCCAATCATTGGCACAAATTTGCTTCAATCATTGTAGTTGAAGCATAACACCGACTAAAACCCTCCAACAACTCCCTCTCAAAAGTGTCTAACCTCTCTATTACCCCTCATATTATATGAGGATTGATTGTCCCAGGATGAAGACCTTACCCAAGCAAACTGCATTTGGAAAATGATGGCTTAGGAGCCATATTTTCATGGTCTCTAATGCATATTGTTCATGGATTACTATTTTTGTCATCATCATCTTGCACATGTGGAATTTGGTAGAGTGTAGAGTGCCTTCATGGGTTTTGATTAGCATAATGCACTTTTGATTAACCCATAGCACATTCGTGGAAGGAATACCCATCAACCGAGGGCTTTCCTTGGTAATATATGTTATTAGTGCAACTTGATGTAATGCAATGGTGGCTTTGTGTGATTACATGGTTTCCCTAAGTTTTATAGCTTATTATTTTATTATAGGAGCTATTCCATGGAATTTTGGGGGATTTCTTGAAGGTGTCCCACTTTGGCACAGTCTTCAAAGTCACCTTCTTCTTGTGCCCATGGTTTTAACAATCAGGTGATGATTTTGGCACATGGTTTCTCTCTACTACACATGGTTTCTCCTTACTACACATAGTTTTGGATCTTGTTCACATTGGCTTGATGGACATTCTCCTAGGTTGTCCCACTTATGGCTCACGGTTTGAGGAGACTGATAGTATTTGCACATGGATCCATGCATTGGCACACTATTCAAGGTCACCCTACTCTTGGAGGTTATTATCGCAACCAAAGTGTATTGTTGCTTGCATAGTTATCTATGGGATCCACTTTTGGAGGAGTTTGATAGCTTTATTGGAGGGGTTTCCTAGCTCATGAGAAGATATATTTTGACAGAGTGCCTTGATTGTTGCCAGATCAATGCCAATAGATACAAAATTGCTATGGGATTTCAAAATTGTAGTCATCGTAGAAATTACAACAAATAATGAGGGTGTTATTGTAGTTGCAAATTTGTTGCCTTAAAACCCTCGCTGCATTTTGACCAACTTTTTGAGGAATGCCCCAACTTTTGTTGCTTGAGTGTTTTGGTTATATGGGAAGAGTAAGGTCAATAAATGATCATGGTGGAGAACACCTTGCACATAGGGCTAAGCTTTCCATGTTTTGAGACTATCCTTGAAGGGTGTTCCAAAGGAGGAGGAGATATCTCGCATCTCATTCATTTGGCTTCACTATTTTATTGTTTATGTGGGCATGTTGCCTTGGAGAGCTTGTTGGCACAAATTTCCACCCTCCAATTGATCTAATAAACTTGTTATAACAACGATGAAAACTTGGCTAATTCAAGAAGCAAAGCCCCAAATTGTCATGGGCTAGATCCCTCTCCGTTTGGGCTAGTGCTTGCTAGCCTCATGGGAGAGTCCCTAAGGTGATTTGCCGCTGTCCTAAGTCTGATTTTCTGCGTTAAATGACAGAAAGCAGTCGCTGTTATGTTTTGGACAGAGTGTTAAAACTGTCCAAAACAATTGGGAAAGATAGTTTGTTCACTTGGAGGGATCCTGCAGTGTTAGCACAATTAATATAGAAATAAACTAGAACAGAAAACTACTCAAAAGATCAATGAAATCTCAATGAACAGTTAAGGAGAATGACAAATCAGATTGCAAAATTAACAAAATACCATCAAGAAACAAGGTTAGAACACAAACACTCGATTTCTTTATTGATAGACTTGCAAGAGGGTTGGTTGCGCCACAATTGGCAAGTCCACAACCGGTACAATGATCATTTTGCTCAAAGAAGAGTCACTAGACTAAGAACGAGAGAGAGGAATGAGAAAGATACACTATGCTAGATGCTGCAATATCCGACCAATAACCAATGAAGACCATCCAATATATAGGAGAGGAGTGTGAATAAAATAGGAGTTAATGCGCATGAGGGAATAAGTGAGTGAGAAATCTTGGAATTAATGCGCATGAGGGAATAAATGTGAGTGAGTAATGTGTGTGGTGAGTTAAAGGATCACACGTGTGAGAGTGTGGGGGACAGTTAAGGGAAGGAGTGGCGCATGTGTGAGGATAAGAGGGAGTTAATGCATAGAAATTGAGATAATGGTGAGTGAAGTGAGGAGTAAATTGAGTTGAGGGAGGGAAAGGATGAGTTAAGTGAAGGTAAGAGTGAGTTGAGTGTTTAGTTAACTAAAACACGTCAACACACGCTAATTATGCATGCACTAGCCAAGGAAGAGGAATTCGCCCTATTTTTTAGGGATTTTCCTAAATTTTAGGAAATTAGCATTTAAAAGCAATTTAAGGGGAATTTTGGGAAATTTATGCATGGAAAGTGAGAGAAATAGAGTGAGAAAATTAGCTTTGACTAGCTAAACTTTCTTTCGGGAAATGCCACCTCATCCCTGCATCCCCCTTTTTAGCTCAATTAATTCTCATTTAATAATTAATCCTTGGAAAATGCACCCTTGGTCAATGATGCCATGTAGATGCCACATCACCCTGAAACTTTGGTGTTGAAATTAGTGCAATTGCAAGAGCCATTCTCCAGAGGATAGCTAAGACCCTAGCTAAGATCTAGGGACCCTAGTGCACTCCTGGGGTTTCTTGGTTTGAGACCAAGCAATTAGAGCCATGGGAAAAGACCCTAGTGAGGGCCCCAGTACATGATTGGGGTTCTTGGTTAGGGACCAAGCATTAAGTCCCTAGATGTGTTCTAGGGCCCCTGGATGTGTTCCAGGGAATCCTTGCTCGGTGCTTGGACTGATCCTTGGATGTGTTCCTTGGTGGTTGATGATATAAGTCCCTAGATGTGTTCTAGGGCCCCTGGATGTGTTCCAGGGAATCCTTGCTCGGTGCTTGGATTGATCCTTGGATGTGTTCCTTTGTGGTTGATGATATAAGTCCCTAGATGTGTTCTAGGGCCCCTAGATGTGTTCCAAGGAATCCTTGCTCCGTACTTGGATTGATCCTTGGATATGGTTGATGACATAAGTCCCTAGATGTATTCTAGGGCCCCTGGATATGTTCCAGGGAACCCTTGTTTAATGCTTGGGTTGATCCTTGGTCTTGTACCTTGGTGGATAAGACCCTAGATGTGTTCTAGGGCCCTCAGATGTGTTCTAGGGCAACCTGGTCTAGGAACAGGTGGATCTTGGTTGTGTACCAAGATGTGATGATGTGTGATCTTCTTCCTCTCTCTCGGGATGGTCCATGAGACCTAGGAGTGCCTATGAAGATGGACATGACCACATTGTTGATGTATCCCTCTTATGCAGTGATGATAAAATTTATAAGTCATTATGAGACTTATGTGGACATGTTTTGCCATTAAAGAGGACCCCTTGACTTTGTTTTTTGATCCCCTCCTGGTCAATTGTAGTGTTGGGGTTTAATAAGTCATTTTGACTTAATTGATCTTTAATTAATATTTTTATTAATTAAAATATTAATTAATTATTAATTTTCTTTTATTTATTTTTTAGGGTTTGACTTGATCCTAATATTAAGGTTAAAATAAAAAACCCTAACCCACCCACTTAAGCTATAAAAGAAACCCTCCCCCTCTCATTTTATATTCACTTACACACTCTCTCCTTACTCTTCCCTACTTGCTGCGGCTACCTCAGATTGCTTTCCTTGTTTATGGTGCGGCTATCCTAGTGATCTTTCCTCTTCAGATCTAAGGTATTTGATTGGACTCTTGTTTGGCTGTGAGCTTCAGAGTCTTTTTGTTTTTTCTGGTTAGAGGTATTACAGACCTCTCCTCGATTGCTTTTCTACTGTGGATCTCTCTCGACCCCTGTGAACTGTGTAAGGGTGCCACGGACTGTGTAAGGGTGCCACAGACTGAGTAAGGGTGCCACGGACTGGTTTAAAGGTGCACAGACTGGTGGAAGGGGATCGCGGCCCTTCCTTGTGGCTGCCACTGTGTAAATAGAGGTGTCGCAGCCCTTCTTGGTGGTTGTCGTTGTGTGTAAGAGGCTATGTGTGCCTCCCTTCGCCTGGCTGCCATTTTGTGATAAGGGTTTTCTGCTCATCCTCCCACTGTGTGTTGGATATCTCTTTGTTGTACCTACCTGTGAGTGATTTCACTTTTTTCCATATATGCTTGCTAGTAAGGTTTTACTACTTGTTGCCATAGTTTGTTGGTAGGATTTTACTACTTGCTGCTACAGTTGTTGATGTCTTCTTTGAAGGGTTTTACTATTTGTTGTACCTATCTTTGTGGGTATCTTCCTTTGCTTAAAGGGTTTGACTGTATATTCAGTTCAGTTTTTAGTGTTTACATCAGCCTTTACCTCAGTCCTCCACTTGGTAAAACTGTCTACCTACATTCATGATAGAGATCAAAACCCTAGAGGTTTGATCCTTGAACTTTAAGATAATTATCTGAGCATATGAAAGAGGATTACATCTACATGTGACAGGTACATTCTTCATTAGCTAGAGGTAAGCTAAGGTTAATCTTTGCGCTCAGAAATTTAGATTATGTTCAGATTTATTTTCATATGTTCAGATCTTGTTGTCTATATTTAAATTTGTTTAAATCATTGTTTTAATGTGTTGATCTACATTTATTTTAGAGAAAAGAAATAAAAAGATATCACTGTCTTCTCTATTTTTCAAATTCTAACATCTGGCACATGTCAGAATCTGAGCTTGCCACTTGTCACTGTTGGAGATGACGACCACTGCTAAAAATAGAAATTTCCAAAAAAAGTCATCCCGGTCCCAAAAATTAAAACTTGTCGAAACTAACCCAAATTCTCCAAAAATGCTTGGGATGACTAGGAGACCATCACCATGTGTCCAATGTCTAAAAATAGACACTACTAAAAATAGAAAGTCCTCGCATGTCAATGATATAATACTCATTGGATTCGATTTTCAGCAAGGAATCTGAATCTGCAATCAGAATCGACATGCGAGCTTTGGTGCTCAACGTGCTAAAAATAGAAATATGTGACCAATCATCTTGGAAAAGGTCCAAAAGACTCAGAATGTCTCAAGGATCCATAATATGTGCTCAAAATCTGAATCTGGGGCCTGGAGCTCAAACTGCTAAAATTAGAAAGTTCTTGCATGTCACCCGAAAAAGTGCTATTAGGCCTAGAATCATGCAAGGACTCTCCCTCTATGCTCAGAACTGCTCCAAACTGTTAAGAGACCCACTCAAACCGTGTCTCCTAAAAAGTAGCAACGCTTGTTGTATGTAGACATCTCTCTCAAATGCATGGGAAACCAACCTAACTCTACCTCTTAACAAAACAACCCTGTACTGATCATATACTTGTCTATGATGGGAACCAACCTCCTACACAACACAAGTGCTAAACTCTAGGAGAATCTAAGAATGTCAGCCAAAATAGTGCATGTTGGCTCTTAACCCTCAAGATTTTCAAGGGTGAAAATCTAGGGGTTAACAGTGCCTCACTGATGTTTTATTCTAGTATTTTCCTTCGAGAAAAGCATGGCTCTAGGAATATTTTATTGTTATCCATTGGAAAAGAAAGAGGATCTCGATTCCACTAATTAATATTTTATTGTAAAGGAGACTGATGAGCTCAAATCTTTATAAGGATTTGCTCTCTCCATTATCTTTCATGGTTGGATTTGGGGAGATTCCCCCTTGGAGATGAGTTGAACATCTTGAAGGCAATACAAGCTAAGGGTTTTCTTTTGTGAGGCATAATGTTTTGAATTCAATATTGCTAAAGATCAATGATGGAAATGTCTTGCTACAAATGTGTTATGAAGGGCTAATTCAAGTAACATTGTTCCTCTCTTAGAAAAAGTTTCATTGTGGTTCATTCCCCTTTTAAAATCTGTGTTTATCGCTGGAAATGTTAATGGTGTATCGTTCTTCTTAATTCAAGCTTGCTGCAAATTTTTATTCTCCATTTTATAGGCACACCCTCATGCATGTTTATGGGTCTTCCTTCATTCAAATTCCCCCGAGTAATTTTCTGCATTAGTGGACAGAAAAGTAAGGGTGGTCGTTTCTTTTTTATCCCAGCTACAATACTGTCCTTATCTCATAAGCAAACAGCCCTCCTAGTTTTAGCCTTTGACTCCACTTACCCAATGGAATTGCACTAGTCTTTGTCCACCCATCACCCTATTCATAAAATCTATATTAGAATTTCTGTTTTGTTGAAGTTAACTATTCATTTCACCTTGAACCTCCATTGCATAGCTTTAGCAATCCTAGTCTAAGGATACCCCCATTGTGCCGGAGGAGAGCGGGCCTAAAGTGAGAGGGAACTTGACAGTGGGTAGCCCCTCTTAATTGCTCCAAGGTCTTGCTTGTGCTTTAGGACTTTATCACAAGAGGTGAAGGTTCAGGTGGTAACACTGCCATACACAGAATCTGTAACATTTTAGAAAATGTGCTCTGATAAAATGCTAACTTTCAGACCATGGTATGCACATTCTACTCTCAAAAACTAAACCCTAAATCCTAGGTAGACAAAAACTTTAAAAGGCCAATCAAAACAATGGATCTGAACTAATTTAATATGCTAACACATACTGCTGAAAATAAGAACAGCAGAAATACGCTAGATAGAACCACTCAAATCTGCATCTGTATTCTATTACTGCAAAGAAGAAATCTGAAATACACAGCATATAAGCTCAAAATAAAAATTCATTATCAACACAATTGTGCACCCCTCCATCTCCTTTATCAAATAGAAAGAAGAGGGAAGATACAATGTATCTGGTCACATACATGAAGTGCCCAAGGTGACTCAGTCAAACCCTAACCCTAGTCACATCAACTGGTGCACCCTCCTTGCATGGATAAGTGGGCCAAGTGAAGTGAGCCTCAACTGAAAGCAGAACTGGAGCATGCAAGCATGCATCCCCTCCTTGAGATCTGCACTCTCTACCTAAACTGGAAACTTACCGTGCATGAGCACCCCAACTGTCTAGGGATATGCACCCTATTAACAAGATCACGTATGCTAAGACTAACAAACGAGAACTCCAAAAATAGGAAAACACTATGTAAAACTGGAACTGTCAAATCTGAAATAGCATCTAAACTGGAATTAACTGAAGGTGGCACATGCATTGACTATGTTATCCACCAAGTTGCACTAGGATGGACTTGCAGTTGAGCCGCCAAGGATTGAACAAGGACTTGTTCTATATCAGAGTTCAGAAGTCCAGTCAGCCACTATGGCCCATTTTCTTCTTCTTCTTCGTACCGCATTTCCATACCCCTTGGGGAATTGTAATAAGATGAGTTAGCATGATGAACTTTGTAAAAGGCTTAGCCCCCTAAGACTTAATCATGAGTACATTACTCTAGAGTGAATTTTTTAATTATTAAATATATCTCGCTTGAATTTTTTTTAAGCAAGTTATAATTTCTGAGTTTTTTCACTCGCCACCTCCAAACTTGGAGTGTGTACTGATGGTTAGGCCTTAGTGTGTGTTGTCTAAGTCTAGAGTCTAATGTGTATTACCATGCTAATCATCCTCCTAGAGTCTTATGGAAATGCGCTAAGTCCCCCTTAGGTTTTTTAATGTTTTTTGCAAATAAAAAATTTCCCACAAAAACGAGATATTTTAATTGTAAATAATGCCTAAGTTAAATAAGTGGTACTATGAGGCATTATATGCCTCGGGAGTATTCATTTTCACACTCAAAATACCCACTTTACCTAAGTATTACCTTTTTGAGGGAAAATAGTGATTATTTAATCACTTAAAGTCATTTTCTCTCAAAAATGTCAAATAAAAGACAAAAAATGAATAAAAATCAGCATCCCTATTATCAAGGAAACATGTTAGAGACATGTTTTGACTTGTCCATTGTTGAGCTTCACTGGGAGTGTGTGGCACTCAAGGGCGACTTGATTGGAAGTTCGCTTGAGTTATGTGGCAGCCCACTCAAGTTTGGAGGGAGTCTCAAGGGTGAGGTGCGCCCCCCTCTCAAGAGGTGGCGCCCTCTTGGAGAGAGGCGCCTACCTCTTGAGAGGTGGTGACCTCTCCTCCCTTCTATCTTGCCAAGGTGGTGACTTCTTGGAGTTTGTAGATGTGTGGCAGCCTTTGCATCATCCACTTGTCTCTTTCCTTCTCCATGTGGTGCGCCCCCCCTCATTGGGAACTTCACCCTTTTTGCTATATAAACAAGCTACCTTTCCCATTGTAAACTAGTTGGAGTTGGGGAGTCTTGCTTGTGGTTGTATATTATCGAAATACTTTCCTTTTGAATAAAAGACTTTGGAGGTCAAGAAGGTGTGTTGTACATGTGTGTGAATGCTTGATGCCATTTATGCTTAATCTATGAGGTAATATTTGTCTAATTTCTTGCTTTAAAATTGTTGATTTGGCCTTTGAAGGGTGCTATCACGCTGTAGGATAGGATTTTATCTAGCTTACTTGTTGTTAGATCCTACTATTCATCTATATTTAGAGACTTTGATTTGTATACATGTTTCGGTTAACTAATATGCTTTTCAAGTCTCTTGTGTAGGTGACACCAATCTTTTAACAGTTTTATTGCAAAGATTTTAAGCTTACAAGTTTTCATAGCTTGGAGTGGTGGTGGAACTTGGTTGTCTCTTCCAGAAACTTCGAGGATACAAAGACTTAGTGCCTCCTTAATTCATCTGAAGACCCCATTGCCCAAGGGTTCCAATGCTACAAGATTCTTCCTCTCTCATTCTCAAGAAATTTACATTTTCTATTGGTTACTTGTTTGCATGTAAGCATTTAGATCTAAGTTTTATTCCAAATCTTTAATATCTAAATTTACATGCAAAGATAATTTAGATCTACTTTTGTACTTTCAAGTTTCATTTCAAGGTTAGATCTAGCATAGGAAAAGTTACTGTTGGCAAGCTTTTTCATCAAATTTGAAAGAGCTAAAGGTAGTTTCTTTAAAGTGCTTTCATTTTGATATTTGGAAAATTCAAGTGCCCTCTTACTTGTTGTTCCGAACAGCCAATAAAACCATTGAGGAAGATTTTCTTTCAGCTTGCCTTAGTGGCCATATTTTGCTAGTTTAGTTCATCTTTAATTTAGAAATTTTTCCCTATAAGTTTTGATTTTTCCCATAAGTTGTCCAAAGGGATTTTGGGCATCTTTTGGGTTGTTTGCTTGCTTTTTTCTGCGGGTTTTCGGACAGCCAAGGGGAGATTCGAATGAATTTCAGAGGATTTGGACCATCCAGAACCCCGGAAGCACCTATCCTCCTAAACATTTCTGAAAACTTGTAAGCTTAGCGGTCTTGCTCCTATAAGGGACCACAAGCATTTCCCAAAAAAAATCATTGTAACCATAATACAATCAGTGGGCTACCCAATGCCCAGTCTTCATCCCCCCTGGGGTATCGGTGTCTTTTGTGGTTGTCTCCTTTTAGCTTCACTTTTCAGTGTTGCTTTGCTTTACAATTTTAAAAAGATAAAAATCAGTAATAAAATCTATTAAATTTTTATGCTTGTTCAATTTCTTTACCATTTCATATTAGCAGAAGCATAATTGAAGCATAAACCATATACAATAACTGCAATATATAACTAGGATCACAAGAAGAAAACCATGCACAAGATACACAAGAATTTATCCTGGGAAACCCTTCTACACAAGGGAAGAAAACCCACCAACCTTTCACTAGAATAATTTGTCCAAGCGAAGATACAAGAGTAGAAGAGTAGCGCTACAACTCCAAAAGATAACGCACTAGTCCAATATAGCGAAATACACAAGAGAGAAAGATATCCAAGTGTGTGTTACAAATGAGAGATAGCTCTCCTATATATACATGTCCAAGGTGTGAATTGTCACGTCCAAGTGGTGTCTCTAGCAGGGGCCAACTTGAACCTTTTTGTCTTCTGCGCCAAGCTTGGGCCTTCTTCTTTCTCTTGACGTCAGAGTGAAAGGTCTCCTCCATCACGTCACACATGGATACAACCAATGTGTACATGTCCAGCTCTTCTAGGGGCTATAACCCACTAGAGAACAATGGGCTACAACCCAAGGGTCGTTGGGCACCAACCCAGTACAATATCCCAACCACATGGGCTACAACCCAAGGGTCGTTGGGCACCAACCCAGTATAATATCCCAACACATGGGCTACAACCCAAGGGTCACCGGGCACCAACCCAGTACAACTTATCAGTCCATCAATAAGTGTCATACTCAACTCAGTCCATCGATGAGTATCATCACAGGTCAACCTAGCTCAATCCATCAAGGAGTATGACCTAGAGAATGTCTCATGAAGCTGCAATCATCGACACTCCCTCTCAATGAGAGGGGCATTCTCTACCACTCCAAGTTTATCATGGAAGTACTCGAACTTTGACTTGGCAAGGGAGGGGCTTGGTGAGAACATCTGCAATATGCTCATCTGTAGGAAGGTACTACACCAATACTGCTTTCCTCAACACCATGTCTCAAATGTAATGATACTTGATTTCAACATGTTTCGACCTGTCATGAGATATTGGATTCTCCGAGAGCTTCACACAGCTCTGGTTATCGCAATGAATCACAGTGGGATCCAGCATCTTCCCAAACAAGCCTACAAGGAGCTTCTGAAGCCACACTACTTTGCAAGTTGCCATAGAGACTGCAATATACTCGGCCTCTGCGGTACTCAAGGCCACAGAAGTTTGCTTCCTGCTACACTAGGAAACCATGGCAGACCCCAAACTAAAGAAACACCCGGAGGTGCTCTTCCTGTCCACAGTGCTCCCTGCCCAATCCGAATCAAAATATCCCTGCAACCTCATGTCAACACCAGAAGCATATCTCAAGCCATATCCAGTTCTGCCTCGCAAGTATCTCAACACATGCTTCGCAGCTACCCAATGCATATGTTTCAGTTGACTCATGAACTGACTAAGTGCACTCACTGCATAGCAAATATATGGTTTGGTGTTAACCAGATACATCAATGATCCAATAAGTTGCCTGTACATAGTTGGCTCAATCAAGTCTGAATCGGAAGAAGACCCACTCAACTTCTTCAGATTCGACACCATCGGTGTAGCCATTGACTTACAGTCCAACATCCCAAATCTCCTCAAAATCTCAACTGTATACTTCCCCTAAATTAGGAAGATCTCATCAGTTCTCTTCCACACCTCTAGTCCCAAGAAATAGTGCATCATGCCAAGATCCTTCATTTCAAACTCAGAGGCCAACTCATATTTGCACCAAGCAATGAGGCTCTCTACTCCGATGAGAAATAAATCATCAATGTACAAGATCAAAATCAGGGACTCACCATTAACAACCTTATAGTACAGGTTGGCATCAACAACACTCCTACTAAAACCCAAACTCGTCAGGTATCCATCAATCCTCGCATACCAAGCTCGAGGTGCCTGCTTGAGTCCATACAGGGCCTTCTTCAACCTGCACACATGGGACTCCTTCCCATGAATCACAAAACCAATTGGTTGCTCGATGTACACCTCTTCCTCAATCTCTCTGTTGAGGAAGGTCGTTTTCGCATCCATCTATGATGTAGTCTCCAACCCATGGCTGAAGCACGGGAAATGATCGTCTGAATGGAGGTGTACCGAGCAACAAGAGAAAATGTGTCCTCATAGTCTATTCCCTCTACCTAAGAGAATCCTCTAGCCACAAATCTCGCTTTGTGCTTCACGATGCTCCCATCAGCTGCATGTTTGATCTTATAGATCCACTTGGAAGTCACCATAGACTTCCCCTCAGGTCTCAGAACAATATCCCACACATCATTCTTCATGATGGACTGATACTCCTCCATCATGGCATCTCTCCATACCTATTGACTAGATGCCTCCTCATAACAGGAAGGCTCAGAATCAATGATGTGGCTCAACTCTGCAACATAGCTCGAGAATCTCTGAGGTCTCTTACTCTCTCTGAAAGTACCACGGGGAGTTGCATGTCCCTCTACCTCCTGCAAAGTCTGGCGAGCCCATGCGGGCCTTTTCCAGCCTACTGCAATATCTCTAGGAACATCAACAGGATCTACAGAATCTACTAGATCAACAGGCTCAACTATCTCAACAGGCTCAATTGGCTCCCTCTAAACTGTTGAAGGGTGAGGGGGAGAAGACACCATCTCCTCCTGATTCTCACTGTCAATCTCCATGTGAAATCCTCTAGATCTCTTGAAGGCTACCTCCTCTTCAAAGGAAACATCCCTGTTCACCTCAATCTGTCTCTGACTTGGGATGTAGATCCGATATGCCTTCAAAGACTCATTGTACCCAACAAATGTACCCTTTCTTCTGAAGGGTCTAACTTCATCCTTTTCTCCTTGGGTACGTGAATGTATACAGGAACCCAAATATCCTAAGGTGTCCAACCTCAGGCTTCACTCCGGTGAAAGCCTCCTAGAGAGTCATGTTCCTCAAAATCTTATCAGGGCTCTTATTCTGAACATGCACTGCGGTCATGGATGCCTCTGCCCACAAATGCATAGGCAAACTTTGATCATGAATCATAGCCTCAGTTGCCTCAACAATGGATCTGTTCTTCCTCTCTGCAACCTCATTATGTTGAGGGTTGTAAGGAACAGTGTAATCCCTCTTGATCCCTGCCTCAATGCAGAAATCACAAAAACCCTTGGAGGTGTACTCTCCTCCATTATCTAATCTCAGTATCTTGATCTTCTTTCCGGTCAGGTTCTCTACTTGCGCTTTGTACTCCTGAAACCTATTTAGAACTTCTTCAGATTCCTTGGATTTCAAGAAGTAAATCCAAGTCTTCCGGGAGTAGTCATCAACGAAGATCACATAGTACAAATATCCACTCAAAGAAGCAATTGTCATAGGCCCACACAAATCTGAATGCACCAAGTCCAAGATCCTCTTAGATCTGTTGTCACTGCTCAGAAAAGACCCCTTGGCATTCTGACAAAAGAGCACAACCTCTGCAAATGCCATCATGCTCTACACGGAGCTCTGGGAAACCTGTCACCATCTTCCCCAAAGCGGGAAAAGCTCTATAATGGAAATGAGCAAGACTCCTATGCCACAACTCACTTAGACTGATAGAATCATGCACCAAACCCTGAACCGATCGAACTGTCAATCTGTACAAACTGTCTTCTCAAACACCAATCACCCGAGTTGATCCCATACTAGTGTTCTTGTGTCGTGCAAGAACCTTTCCATCAGAGAAGGCAACCTTGTAGCTTTTGTCCTCCAAGGTTGAAATAGAGACAAGGTTCTTTCTCATCCCGATACAAACAATACATCACTCGAATGAAGCGGGGTACCAGAGTCTAACTGGAAGTGGCCCCAATTCCCTTTACGATATCCCCGGCATCACCACCAAGTACAACATGCAACCGAGAGTCTTTTTCTACTAAATCTGTAAGGTGCTCTCTACATCCAATCATATGTCTAGAAGCACCACTATCAATTAACCAAATATCACTGTTAGTAGGAACCATACATGAGAGGACTGAAATAAAGAAGAACTCCTCATCGTCCTTGTTTGCATTTCATGACCTCTTCTGGGGTGGCTCTCGGTCAACATCAACGATGGAGGCATGCTGCTTTCCTTTCTTCCACAAAGGACAATGTCTGGAATAGTGACCAAACTTCTCACATTTGAAGCACTGAATCTTTGAAAGATCCTTCTTTTTATGCTCAGGAGCTGGTCTAGACTTCCCTCCTTTGAATGGTTTTCTGGAACCTCTTCCTTTGCCTTTCCTTGCATGAGAGGCAAGGGCTTGACTTTCATCATGATGGGAACCTTGCGCACCTCTAGTTGCAAGTTTGGTCTCCTCCTGAGTACAATCTTCCCATAACCAATCAAACTTAGGCAATTTGGATCACCCACTAATACTCTAAATGAATGGCTCCCAATAACTTGGAAGACCATTAAGAGTCAACATAACAAGTTCTCTATCTGAGATGATCTCTCCAATGGTGCCCAACTGATCTCAAAAATATTCAAGAAGAAGGTGGCAACTATATCTTCCTTAGTCATCTTGACATTCTGAAACTGGTGTTTCAAGGCAATAGCTCTATTGGTGTTGTTGCTCTCAAGCAACTTCAAGGCGTCAAACATCTTTTTAGTTGTCTTTAGTTTGGAGATGTACGGAATCAAATGATCTTTCACAGAGTAGATAATGATCTTTCTAGCTTTTGCATCATTCTTCTTCCACTGAGACTTTTCTGAAGCATCATTTGGTTCTGGCACAACTTCTTTCACAAACTTTATCAAATCACTCTCTTCCAGAGTGATGAGTAACCTAGACTTCCAAGAGTCAAAGTTAGCGGCTCCATCAAGCCTATCTTCCACTAGGACACTTATCACCATGGCTGGAGAAACCCTAGGACTGAAAAATCCCAAAAATTTAAACTCCTCCAATCTGCAATTTGAGTGTTGCAGGAGGTGCGCTAGGGTAGGGCGAACTGCAGCAAAGGGCTATCGCAGTGCATAAGGGGTAGCGAGTTGCAGAAGAAGGCTAGCAAGCTTGTGCAAATGGCTTCTTCAACAACATTGCTCTGATACCATGTTAAATTTTTATACTTGTTCAATTTCTTTACCATTTCATATTAGTAGAAGCATAACTGAAGCATAAACCATATACAATAACTACAGTATATAACTAGGATCACAAGAAGAAAACCATGCACAAGATACACAAGAATTTATCTTGGGAAACCCTTCTGCACAAGGGAAGAAAACCCAGCAACCTTTCATTAGAATAATTTTTCCAAGAGAAGATACATGAGCAGAAGAAGAGTAGCACTACAACTCCAAAAGATAACACACTAGTCCAATATAGTGAAATACACAAGAGAGCAAGATATCCAAGTGTGTGTTACAAATGAGAGATAGCTCTCCTATATATACATGTCCAAGGTGTGAGTTGTCACGTCCAAGTGGTGTCTCTAGCAGGGGCCAACTTGAACCTTTTTGTCTTCTGTGCTCGGCCTGGCCCTTCTTCCTTCTCTTGACATCATAGTGAAAGGTCTCCTCCATCACGTCACACATGGCTACAACCAATGTGGACCTGTCCAGCTCTCCTATATATACATGTCCAAGGTGTGAACTGTCACATCCAAGTGATGTCTCTAGCAGAGGCCGACTTGAACCTTTTTGTCTTCTGCACCCGGCTTGGCCCTTCTTCCTTCTCTTGACATCATAGTGAAAGGTCTCCTCCATCACGTCACACATGGCTACAACCAATGTGGACCTATCTAGCTCTTCTAGGGGCTACAACCCACTAGAGAACGATGGGTTACAACCCATAATGTCCCAACCACATGGGCTACAACCCATAATGTCCCAACCACATGGCTACAACCCAAGGGTTGTTGGGCACCAACCCAGTGCAATATTCCAACCACATGGGCTACAACCCAAGGGTCGTTAAGCACCAACCCAGTATAATATCCCAACCACATGGGCTACAACCCAAGGGTCGTTGGGCACCAACCCAGTATAACTTATCAGTCCATCGATAAGTGTCATTCTCAACTCAGTGCATCGAGGAGTATCATCACAGATCAACCCAACTTAGTCTATCGAGGAGTACGACCTAGAGAATGTCTCATGAAGCTGCAATCATCAATAAAATCAATCACGACACTACAAAACAGTTAGTTTAGATTTCATTTTTATAGATTAGCTTAGTTTAGATTTTAATTTGTAGATTAAATTTCAATTTCTAGTCTAGTTTCAATTTTTGCAATTTACTTTTCTGTAATTTCAAGTTGGAAATAAACCATCCCCTCAGTTTCCCTCAGTATGTTCTTGGCCCCTCCTCTACGAGCTTCGGTTTGTTCTCTGGAGTACGGTTTCACGCAAAACGAGGACTGGTCAGTGCAGATTTAGTCTTAACTAAGAAAATCCAATAGTTGTTATTGTTCTCATTGGAACAATACATAGAGCATTGTGTGTGAAGTCAAATGGGATACTCTTTGAGATCTTGGTTCTCCCTATGTTGGACTTCCGGCAGTAGTCTTTGTATTTGTTTATTGTATTGAACTTGCGTGTGAAGTCAAGGGGATATTCTCCCCGTTGGACCTCCAGCATAGTTCTTTGCATCCAATTTGGAGGATACACTCTAAAGGGCCACATCTAGATTAGATTTTCTTTAATGTTATCACTCCCACACATTTCACTCATAAGTTGGCTTGCACTCACAACAGCCACTTCACAATAAACCCACTCACTTAAGCAACTCATTTAATAATAAAATTTATCAAGAGCATTTGCAATACAACACATACAGCAGCATTTTCATTTATCTTGCAACAATCCTTACTTTTGGCACTGGTCTTTATATTGCTTATTTACCTTTCAAAGCACTTGTATCTATTTTCCATAGTGTATCTTTTACATGCAAGTACTTCCATGCTTTATGTCTCAATCATAAGCAATTTCCTTTATGCGTTATATATGCTGCTAGTGTAGATTCATTTGTATCTTGTTCTTGTTTTAATAAACTCCTAGATTTCATTTTGTACTTAGCTTAGTTCAAGCCTTAGTTATTTTTTTAGGGACTACCCCCCTTGGCTTCGCTAAGAATAGGCCTAGACGGAGGAGTTGAGGATCAGGTGACAGCACCTTGACTCAAGACTTACCTCCAAGGACACACCCAGTGGATTGAAGATTTCTTCCACGCTACCCGAGGTGTGTATAAGGTGGCAACAGACTGGAAAACAAAGGTAAGAACATTTCCAGTGTCATTGCTGATCCACAGAAGGACATCTGAGAGGCAGCATCCACAAGCTCCAAACCACCCTGGATGGTTTGCAATTGGTAGCCATGGGCAACCATGAGGAGATGCCTATCTCTACTGGTGACTTAGTTCTGTTCACTTTCAGCTACCCAGGGGCTGTAGCCTATCTGTTTGGACTACTTTCATGCTTCCTCTGGTTTCTTTTTACGCTCTAAAATTACTTTTCATAGGCAGCTATTTACAAGTGTTTGGATTGACAAGAATGATTCTCTGCTTACCCTTTATTCTTTCTACTGGGAAAGCACTTCTGAATATTGTAAAATCCCTATATTAAAGGGTAGAAGATCTGGTCTTTTCTTGTTGATAACAGGCAATGCCTTGGACAGTTTGAAAGGCTCTACCCAGAGGATTCTGGACTGGCTCAGACTGATTAGAATTGGCCTATTGTCTTTTTGTAATTTACCTGTAATTTGAATAGAAATCTCTGCTCTGCTTTATTTGCCAAAAAGAAAACAAAGTTTAGGAAATTAAATGGAATATATAAAAATAGAAAAAACAAGCTTAGCAAAGGAAAACCAAACGCATACCAGATTGAGTATTCTGAGTAGCTGCTTTTTTTCGTCTTAAAGCATCTCTCACAGGTTTATACTTGTGCCTGTTCTGTATGACTGATTTGAGATGATTCCTTGCAAATTTTCTCGTATTCTTGCCAGGCTTCCCCATATTTTTTTCTTGAAAACCCTAAAAACTGACAGTATACAATAATGTCATACAGCAGAAAAGCTTTAACATCAACTATGTAAATACAATATTAAACACTCAACACAATTCATCACGAAGTGTGATTTCATAAGTATGCTGCTCGATTTCACTTTACTAATATAATCAGGATGGCCATATACTTATGAGTTAATATTCACTTAGACCTTATTGCTTTTTGTATATCCTTCTAAAAACCTAAAATGCTAGTCCATCTGTAAAGTTCTCCAGTAACATTGCTAATAGTAGTTTATTCCAAGGATGTTCCCACCAATGATGGTTAGTCATTCTACGAAAGGAACAGGGTATGCAGATGACATGAGAAATAAGGAAAATAAATGAAAAGCATTAAATAATTTATGCTATATCAATATCTGGATGAAGCTTTGGTCATATACTTGTTTATCTCAGTATTTGTGCAAGTACAATTAAGCATTGATGCAGCATTCCCAACTATACATACAATGAATGAAGTGAAGCAGCCATGACCTCAAACAAATGTTTGCTCACTTTACTGAATATGTAAAGAGAAGGACAAAGGAAATAGCCATTGGATTTTTCAGATGTCTGCAACTGACAAAGTGTTTCATCTGCTACATGCCATGGAGAAAAGGCAATTGCACAGAAATGCAGTCAGTGATACAGATACTCTGAATGGGGTCGTACCCAGGATGTTTGCAGGTCTGCTAGGCAAAGGACAGGAATTTTCCATTTTAAAGTGGCAGAATGCTATGAGAATTCATGTAACCTCTACCCTTGCTGATGAGAAATTGCTAGTTTCAAGTGGGTGCTCTCATTTGCCATCTCGCATAACCTCTGCACTTGCTAATGAGAAATTGTTAGTTTCAGGTGGGTGCTCTCATTTGCCATCTCACATAACCTCTGCCCTT
>JASDQU011400425.1:15357-29714 GCA_032191745.1 Picea mariana | reverse complement strand
ATCATCGAGACCGTGGATGCCCCCAATGCAGGGTCAGGTCTGGAGAAAGACAATTGATCAATGGTCACTATCCGACCCTCATGTGGAAACAACAAGACCTAGAAAATTGTAGCAACCACAGCTTGCATGGCATAAGTCCAACTCCTTCCTAACAAGAGATTATAGTCGAGGGGGACATCGACTACCTCTACTTCAACACACATGGTCTTCCCTCCTAACTGCATGGGAAAAGAAGGGAGGATACCATGTGGTCAGAATGAATGACCGTCAAAAGTGGTGAGGAGAGTAGGTGACACAGACAAAACGGGCTGGCCAACTGCCTTCCAACATGCCAACAACATAAGGCATGTCGAGGCGCCCTCATCAACCACCGCGTGGAATATGTTTCGAGTAAAAATTTTCGTGGGATAAGCCACTACTATCTGAAATGCTATGTGGTAAGGCAGACGGGGTTTTAAGTTGGTTGTATCCAGCGTGATTGTACCCAGATTACAAGTCTTGGTAGATCCTAAAGAAGTTAACAAGACTTTCCTCTGGGAAGGGCAACTTTGGAGGACCTCCAAAGATGACATCGCACAAGGGGTTTGTGATAAATCTTCCACCGTAGAATAGTTCTAGGCAGCCCTTGTGTTTGGGTTGTGAGAGGATTTTTTGAATGCACCTTTGGGGATGTGTGTCATTGTTTCACCCAACGTCTTCTCAATATGTAGAGTAAGAGATGGGACTTCAGCTTCTTTGCCCTTCTCAGAAGTGCTTGGTTTACTATATTCATGCGCTCTAGTCAATATAAAATCATCACCCTTCACCATATATACATTCGCGGATGAGGGGTTGTTCGAAGACGGAGAGGGTCCTTGGTTGCCTCCTTTCGTGCTTGCAGAGGCTTGGGTTAGATTTTTCCCATGTTGGAATGGATTGGTTAACACAACAGGTTGTTGCTGTGTCACAAACTTTTGGGCCTCTGCAAGTCAGGGACAAAGGTGGGTCGGGTGGTCCTCCACACATAGGTTGCATGGATACCTCGCCTTTTGTTTCTCAGTATTGCCCCTGCCAACATTATCAGTGGGTTTCTTATCCCCCTTACCCTTCTTTCCTTGTTTTTTCTTTCCTTCAGGTTTTTGGGTGGCCTTTGGATTAGTCGATTGCACTGTGTGTACATCTGACGTTTTGGTAGGGGGAGTAGCCAAAGTAGTAGTTTGGCTGGCCGCTGTGTGTTGTATAGAAAATTGTTGCAACTGAGTTGTTAGTTGCTCAGAGGGCTTAGTTTGTGCTGAACTGACAATGCCATCGGCATGTGGTCTAGCTCTCTGTTTGGTTTTATCAAGTATTGAGCGTGGTGCATCTGGCAAGATCTCTTATAATAAACCAGACTAAGAATAGATTAGCTCAAGTTGTTGAGCTCTCATGATGGCGTCTTCTTTGGAAAATACTCCCGATGTCGTGACGTCTTTGGAAAACTATGGGACCAAAGACTTAAGAAACCGCTCGAGAAGGAATGCTGGTGGGACTAGTACCTTAATTAAACTCTTTCTGCGTCTCCATTCTTGAATGTGATCGGAGATATGGTCCGCTTTAGTTTGTGAGAAATTGGCCAACAATTTAGTGCCAATGTCGTATCTCACAAGAAATTGGAAATGGTTTAGGAAATCCATCGCTAGTTCACCAAAGGAAGAGTATCTTGAGCGGTCAAGCTCAATGTACCATTTCATGACACTCCCAATGAGAGTACGTTGAAACAATTGCAACTGTACGGAGTCATCTTTCAACAAGTTAGACGAGCACCAAAGATGGAAGGTAGTCACATGATCTCCTGGATCTTCACTAGCCTTGGCTTCGAACTTTGGGATATACGAAGGCAACTTCGTTGGCATAAGAGGCCAACATGGATCGTGACAGATAGGGTCATTCAACAACCTTGTCAAGTTTGGCAAATGCAAGGTTGCCAGGAAGGGTAATTTGGGTTGTTGGTGATAACCTGGGAAAAAGGGGCCTAGAGTTTGACTGGCACGTGGTTGCCAGGAAAAGTTCGGCTGTTGGCCCAGACTCTGGTAGATACCATGGCTATGGCTAGCATATGGATTTTGCATGTGAGGAGACATCATCGACAGATTTTTGAAATAGGACATAGATGGTTGGGCATGCATTACATTCGAAGGACTTTGGGAAGGATTTCTCCATGTTGGTCTCGTGGGGATAGGCATAGTGATTTGTCTAGGGTTCCATTGATTGTGGGAAGAATTACCCCAAATCGGCATTCCGGACGAGGGAACAGATCCCTACCAAAAATTCCAAGGCCTTGTTGTGGAAGAAGTTCCTGGGTGTGTCCCCTATGCAGGAATAGTACCCTGCATAGGAATAGATTGTCCAAAACCGGGGTTGTCCCCAGTTGGGAAAGTAGCTGATGAGAAGGCATTGTTACCAAATGCACTGAACAAAGAAAATTGTGTCGAACCTATCGGCATATTATGCAAAGGTGGTCCTTGACTCCCCACTCCAAGTAAACTATGGTGTACAGGTTGCCCGATGGTTTGCTGATGCGAGCCATCGAGTGAAGGGGACGAAGGAGGTATATGACCTCCCCCATAAGGAAAAGCATTAAAAGGAGTAGGAGTGCCCCCCATGTGTCCTTGCAGAGGAGCGTTAGAGCTCCCTGCCCTCAGACCTAAAGTCTGTAAAGTGGAGTAGGAAAGTACAAGACTTGTACCTGAACTAGGCATCTCATATGAGAATGGAGGGCCTGTCGCACTTGGTGTGAAAGGAGTTGTGGTCGCTGCCAAAGATGGGATCATACCATTGTGTGATGTAGAGGTGGTCAAGACCATGGTGGCTCGGACCGGTGACGGTGGGTTAGGAGGTGGAAACTCTCCTGTGGTGACAACCGTAGTGGGAATTGAAGAATTCCTAGAAGGAGTAAAAACATTTGTTTCCATTGTTGCGTGCAACACTGTCTGGTACATGTAAGGATGAATTGGTATGATGATGGGTGCCAAAAGCTTAGTGGTGGAGGTTTCAACCAGACCAAAATCTTGTGCTCTAAGGTCTAAAATGGTTAATTCCTCTGGATGTTGGTCAAGCACAATTTCTTGGAACCCGGTTGCTTCAAAAGACCCTTGTTGGTCTAGCTTTCGCCTTAGTTGTGGCGGGGGTGGCTCCAGTGTAATCGAAGGTAGGACAAGAAGCATTCATGACCAGCAGAGCTCGTGATCCTCCACTATGTGAGAATATCAGAGACACACTAGGGTAGTCTAACTGTTAAAAAAAAACATGCACTAAAAATGTCCCTAGAAGATACGACAGGCAAACACTAAATTAATTGGAAGAACAGTTACAACAACCAACACTAGAGCAACTTACTGGTGCAAGTGCAACTAAAAAATGGAAGCACCCTCTAGGTATACTCTGCAAATCATGGCCTAATGTCTGTCCTAGGTACCGCAGTATACCCCCGCAGTCACCTGTGTATGTCCCTAAAAAATATAGGCAACTAGGTTGCCAGCGCACGAACAATCAACAGCTGGGTACAGTCGAATGCCGGGTAGACCACAATGAGCAGGGTATCAAGCCCAAAACCTATCAAGGGTATCGAAAGAAAGTGGTCCAAAAGAAAATTGAGGACCTTAAATGGATTCAAGACCCATGAAGCCTCGTGGCAAATGCAATCGCCGGAATCCCAAAACAAGCCCTCTATATGTGTTCTCCACTACGATTGGTCCATCTTTGAAGGGGTTATATCCGATACCTTTCCGTAGGCGACCTTGTGTTTATCCCCTGTGTTAGAGGGGGGTCCTGGATAAATTTCACAATACTGGACTTGGACACTCCCTAACTCAGACTCCAATGTTTGATTTTAATGGCCTTGAAGAGTTTCCTCTCCAACCTAATCCAAGGCCCTAAGCCTGAACTAGTTGGTTAACCCTACAAACATAAAAGTCTAATAAATTTTAGATTTAGCGTTAATTTTATGCCTTGTCTTATGTCAAGGGGTATGAAAGTGAAAATCATGATTTTTTGAAAGATGAAAGTAAAAAATGAACAGAAAGATAGAAACAAAAATTTCACTTAACGCAAATTTTCAACAACTTTTCAATTTATTTTTTTTTCGAAATTTTTCTAAGATCTTTTTATCAGCAAACTTAAAGAATGATTTCACTCGACTACGATCTACTTACAATATAAGTAAACTATCAAGAACTTAAGAAAACAAATATTTTTCCCTGGCTACTAATGCAAAATCACACTTCTCAACCAAACAAGAAAATGAAAGAGATTTTTTTTTATTTATTTAAATGTTCATAAAGCAAAAAAGGAAAAATACCAACAAGTAAAAAACCAAGAAAAACAATTCTGGCCTAATTGCAGATCACAAAGAATCACTTCAACAAATCATACACTAGCAACTTAAAAAATGACTCTCACACTTGTTTAAAAAATCTAAAGAATTTCTTTTTAATAACAACTTTTAAATGAAAAAAGCAAGATAAGGCTAAGATCAACCCTAAGCTATTGACTTCTAGGACAGATATTCAAAAACCTGAGAGGTATAACTCCTGTCAAGGGAAAGGATGACTGCCTTACCCTCAACAAAAACTATCTTGCATAAGCACGCTACTGACAATCCAACAACAAGCGTGTGCACGCGAGCTGTGTAGAGCCAGAGGGCGTGTACACAGGTGCTGACCTTCTACATGCCACATGTATCCCTAAAACTCTGAAACAAATGAAAACAGATAGTCCAAACTAGGAAGAGACCACTGATATTGAAAACCAGGATCTCTTGAAGGCTTAGACACTCTTTTTAATAGAAAAAAGCAAACAATGTAAGGAAAACAAAAATCGTAAAACAAACCAATTTGAGATAAGACTGCAAACAACCAATACTTAGGAATAATTCCAAAAAACCCCTGAGAATGATTGATTATGACAGGGAAGAGGATGACTGTCTCAAAAATTTTCTGGAATCTACACACCACTGCTACTTCTTCGGCTAGCGTTTACACGTGGGCTGTAAGAGAGTAGGGAACGGGTACATGCATGCAGACCTTATGCAGGCCGGGTGTACCTCTGTGGGTCTCAAAAAACACAATCAAGCAAATAACAGAGATGGCTAGTATGGAAAACCAGACTCTCTGCTAGCTCAGACTTTGCAGAAACTTCAAAAAACAGGCAAGAAAATGAATCTTTTAAAACTACCCAAAAATACTCCCAGGAACCCTAGAGACTTACCCAGTATGGTCGCTAATTCTGTTGTGGTGGGAAAATCCCCTACAGACTAGAAAATAGGGTTATATTATGCATGCATATATGACCAAAATGAACCTACTTTCTACCTTCGTCCCGAGACCTAATCCCCATTTATTTTCAGTGAATACATGGTTATACCAACATACCTTGTTTCGGATGGTCAATGTCGATCCTTCTTCATGCATGACCGCTTGTTGGCATCTCTCGTCCCAAGGATGACCTGCATAAAAAACAAGCAACAAACTACAAATGCATTTTACCTACAGACTAATGGGTTAGAGATTCAAACATATATTTATTGAACTATGAAGAACTCATATAGTGGGACGGGAAGAGCATTTATTTATTATTAACTTTAATGAATCAACTTACAATTTCGAGACCGACCACTGCTCTGCGAATCCTGATCTTGGGCTCCTCTTCAAATGTCCTTCAACTTCTTTTCTTTGTATCTCTTCTTGCACAATTATGGCTAAAGGGTTGGGACAATGGGAATATGCAATTGGGTAGAGTTTCTTTACTCTTATTCTCCTCCTCCAAATAGGACCCCTAACCCTTCTTTTATAGGCTAGAAGAAGATAGGTATTTAGAAAAACCCTCGGCCATGCATGGCTGGGAGTTTCAGTTAACTCACCCAAAGATGTGTGTTCCATCGACAAATTTCCTTTTTTCATGCTTTTGTTAGTCCACGTGGGATTTTTGAGGTTAGATAGCATGTACAGGAATGCAGTAATGGAGTAGGGCACATGGGACCTTATAAAAAGAGGTTTTTTAAAGAGTTGTTCAACAGTTCTTTGGAAAAGAAGGGATCTTAGATGGCCTAGTGCCAGGTAAGCATGTATGGTGCAAATTAGGGTTATAACATGGGCCATTCAAGGTTGTCTATGTTACAAAAGGTGGAGCTACACAGTTGAATACTCTTAATGGATAATGGAAGGATGGTTTAGTAAATGGGATCCAGTTGAAGCTGTATTGTGACAACCAACTGCCTCGCATCTCTCAGTAAAAGAAAATGAATAAGGATCTAGGTACCAGTTGCAGTTGAAATTGGGTACTAGACACATAAAAGACAGTCTGCACATGATAGGGAGGAACAGAGTAGAAAGCACAGGCTACTCCGCACATTTTGTAGTCAAAGTAATACAAAAGGCTCAAACCTGCAGTGACTCGGGACGAGTCACATGTGAGATTTGGGGGTATTTTGTATCTTGTTCATGTATTAAGGAAGAAATAAAATATTAAGGAAGAAGAAAGAAAAATTATGAAGTGCACATAAGGCACACAAACTGAGGAAGGGTCGAAGTGGTTAAAGAAGCATAAAAGAAGGAACAAAGTAAATGAAATAAAGTCGTTGAAAAAGAAGATCAAGGAAGACAAAGCAGGAAAGAATATAGATCATGGATAAGTTAGCAAGCAGAAGAAGACACTAATGGGTGATTTGGAGCACCTCACATAGAAGAAGGAAGAACAAGTCGATGAAGTCCTTAAAATGAGGGTTATGTGGACCTAGATTTTTGGCACCTGGGCTTCGGTCCATGGTTTTCTAAGAGTCATGGAATGTATAAATAAAGGTCTATAAGAGTTGATATAGTGAGGTGGTAGTGATGTTGAGATGTAAAAGTGTTATTTTTTAAGGAATTCTTGTATTTTGGGTCTTCATCTGGGTGCAAAGATCGACCCCGCATCTGGGTGCGTAGGGATAGGAAATAAAGAGGAAGAGAGAGAAGTATCTGCAACTGAGTGAGTATATAGAACTGTATATCTTCATCTATTCTATCAATAAATATAGTTATGTGGATGTATCCCTAGGGAAAGGGTGAACCAGGTAAAATTTTATTGTTCCATGTGGTTGATGCTTTGTTATTTAGTGATTTTTATACTGTTATTGCATTGTTGTTTTTCCTGTTGAAGATAAGAAGGTATAACTTACTTCACAATGTTAGGCATAAACTATTAAGAATCTTTGAGATATTTTGTGTTGTTTTTTTGGAATCATCTTGCATTTCCTCTGGTTGTAGACACATGTGTCCTGCAACCCCCCTATTACTACTTCACGTGAGACTTCATATTCTTTGCAGGTGTTGCTGTAAGGACCAATAGTTAGGGTTTGTTGGTGCACTATTAGAGTTGAACCCTGGGTCTTCCCCTGTGCCAACAAAATCCAACATGAAATACATCTTCAATAGGATTCTCCTCTTCCTAATGTGGGCATGTACATGATGTCAGTTGTAGAGATGAAAAATATCAAGAAGCAGGTACAAGGCTTATTGGATCAAGGGGTCATCAAGCTCGACTCATACCCTTGTGGTTCTTCAATCGTGATGGTGCCAAAGAAAGATGGCACATGGAGAATGTGTGTCGATTACCGGGCCTTAAATAAAATCACGGTGAAAAATTGATACCTTCTTCCTCGTATAGATTATTTACTTGATCAGTTAAAGAATGTTGTTTATTTCACTAAGTTGGATTTGTGCAATGGATACCATCAGATCAGGGTTGCAGAACAGGATGCATGGAAGACTACCTTTAAAACCAAACAAGGATTGTTTGAGTGGTTAGTTACACCGTTTGGGAAGGATCAGTTAAAGAATGTTGTTTATCCTTCCAAGATTGATGTAATTGTAAATTGGCATGAGCCCAAAAGTGTAATCGAGAGATGAAGATTCTTAGGTGCAGTCCATTATTGGAGGATATTCATTTCAAAATTCTCCTTTATAGCAACTCCTTTGCATGCCTTAACCAGCGTGAAGAACACTTTTCAGTGGGGAGGAAATCAAAAAAAATGTTTTGACACTCTGAAGGAAAAGATCAATACCATACCAGTATTAGCACTGCCGAATCTTCAAAAACCCTTCGAGATCAAGATAGATGCCATCAGATATGCCATGGGTGTAGTATTGATGCAATATCGTAAGCCTATCTGTTACCACTATGAAATTTTTAACCAAGTTGTTGTTAACTATCCTACATATGATAAAGAGTTGTATGCATTAGTTCAAAGAATAAAGAAATGGAAGCACTACTTGTTAAGGAAGGAAGCAATCACACATATAGATCATCAACCCTTACAGTATCTCCAAGCACAAACCAAACTGCAACAATCTTGACATTACAGATGGATGGGTTTCCTACAACAATTTCATTTGGTAATCAAGTACAAAAAGGGTACGAGTAACAAGGTAGTTGATATGCTTTCTAGACCTCCTATTGTTTCTTCTATTATTTTGAAGAATGATTCTTTATCTCATGATAGCTATGTGGAACAATATTCCATTAATGAATATTTTGAAGAAGTATATGAGACACTAACCCATCCATGGTGCACATGTAGAGAACTATTGTCTGCAAGGAAAAATACTCTACGATCTTGGAAAGCTATGTATTCCTACAAGTGAACGAGTCCATGTAATATGAGAATCTCACACTTATCTTGTGTCTGGGCATTTTGGGGTAGGAAAAACTATGGCTCATCTACATAGATTTTTTTACCAACCTCAAATGAAATCAATTGTAACTAAATATGTAAAGGGGTGTGTGATGTGTTCTACTTGTAAGCCCACTAATAGAAAATTGTGGCTATACTCATTGTTGAGGAAAAGATATGAATTGAACTTACTCAAGCATTTTCAGATCTAGCTTGGCTAAAGCTAGATAGATGGGAATACCACCCTAGGTTTATAACCATCAAAATGTTATCCTAATTCACAAGTGTTGTTTACAAGTACTTAGGCTGTCTTTTTATAAATAAAAGCTTGCTGAAAAATTCATTTTTTATGTAATATTCTGAACATATCAAATGATGAAATAAATATAGAGACAGAAGTAAAGACACCAAGTCAATAATCATAAAATATGAGATATAAATCAATCCTTTATTTAATTCCAATTCATCAAAGAATCATTCTCTTTACAAAATTTCCCGAGGAAGTTTTGGACCAAAGTTAAACTTAGATGTCCCAGATGAAACATACCAAAGGAATTCTAACAGAAAACCAAAAAACTGAACTTGAAAACATGGATCAACTTTCAACATATTGTTTCCCACTAGACTCTGCACAATAGCCTTTGTCATCCATGAAAACTAATTCACAAACAAACAAGTCTACACAAACTATCAAAGATAGATCAACACCTCTGAAAAACAAGTGTCCAAATGATGTAATTCAACCCTGAATATTGATGTCTACAATAGGATCCTGCTATCATAAAAATGAATTAGGCTTGTAATGAATTAAGAAATGAATGAAAACGGAACTATCTCAACACAAACTCAAAGAGAAAACCTTAGTATGCTTCTCCTTCTATGCCCCCCCTGTTCCTCCCTTTCCTTTTTCCTTTAAGAAAATTAGAATTGGTTGAAGTAGTTGAACTACTTCATTGGTTAAGTTAACTAAAAACTCAACCAACTTTTTAGTTAGGGGGAAAAGTAATAAATCATAATAATGGTTTTTAAATAAATAATAACTAGTAGGTGGGACCCCTTGTGACTCCCTTTAGTTTTTAACAATCACAACACAACTAGATAATTAAACAACACATCCCTCCTTGTGACTCCCATCTTCACAGTCATATTTGACAATTTATCTCAATGATATTTGAAATTATTTTCAAAATATATTACTCATATATCCACTGACGCGTATCCCTTTCGGATCAACGGTCACGATCATTTTGTATATTCAGGGTTCGAAAATCTCAATTTTTCAACCTTTCATCCTTCCTTTTCTTTTTCTCAGAGCTGAAAATCCACTGACACGTGTCCCTCTCGGATCAATGGTAACGATCCTTTCACGTATTCGGGGTTCGAAAATCTCAACTTTCCAAGCTTTCAACCTTCCTTTTATTTTTCCCAGAGCTGACAATCCACTTACGCGTGTCCTTTTCAGATCAACGGTCAGGATCCTTTCATGTATTCGAACTTTGGGATTCTCATGTCTCAACTGAAAATACTTGAAGTGAGATTTCTCTGAAATCTCAGATCAGCTAACACATACTCCCCTTGACGATCAACAGTCAAGATTTATCTTCGATGATTTTCATGTTCTCCCCATCCACAAACTTCTGAATTTGTGGATCTCACACCACCTATCCTCCTTGATGATGGACGACCCCAAACCACTTTAGGACTTCGAAAATTTGGGCAAGTGATGGTGGTAAAGCTCCCGGAGTGAGATCACTTACTTACATCACTTGATGACATGTCATGAGAGTAGTAGCTACCACGTGTCACTCAAATTTGTGATTTACACGTACGTAAAATGCCGAATCAACTTGAGACTTTTCATTGTCTGATTGCACCATGTGTTCTTGCTGATGTGGATCCTCATTTACTTCGGCACTTCGGCCTTCGAGACTTCGGGTATTTCAATTTTTCAAGTCACCAATTCTTCCAAAGTGAGAATCCCCAAATAGTAATCTCCTCAGAACTTTTAGACCCGAACTAAATGTTGTTCGTTGATCATGTTCTTAGATTGACGACTCGATCTTTCTGCAATGCTTCTTTTCTAGCTTATCATGTCCTTCCACGTTAAAATAATCTAACAATTGACGTTTACTATAGATGTTTGGACTTTGGGGATTTCAAATCTCAAACTGAAACTCTCGAAGTGATTTATTCGGAGCGTAACCTCCTCACATCTTTAGACTTGAAACAAATGTTGTTCATTGATCAAGATCTTAGATCAACGACTCCTTCTTATCCTGTCCTTCCACTTAAATCAATCTGATGGTTGTTGGTCCTTTGGATCAGTGATACAACAACCACTGTCGTTCATCCTCCTAAGCTTTTGATCTCTCTGACTTAGAATATTTTCTAATTTTTCACGGGTCTTGACATTTTCTCCACCTACGAGTCTATTTCTTGGACCTCGTCTTCACTTCTGGAAACTGCTATCTCTTCTGAGATTTCTCTTCTTCTTCGCTCTCAAGGTTTGGTTCGTTTTTGTTCTTTCCATCAATGAAAAGTGCATTATTCCTATAAACATGCCAACAATATCCCCCTTTGGAATTGATGGCAACCCTCAAAGTTTGCACTATTTTGCTTAGACCTCCAAATGTAGCATACGAACAACACCTTTTTCTCCCCCTTTGACATCAATGTCAAAGAAAACAAAGAGTGACTCTGTGCTCCCCCTGATCATATATACTAGGATCACTCTCCCCCTGATCAGATAGATTATTTAAACTTTATAATAGGGTCATGCCCAACTTTTGGCGTAGATACTCAAACTGATTTTTTGCAAGAGGTTTAGTGAAGATATCAACAATCTGATATTTGGATGGAATATAATGCAAAGAAACATCAATGTTGGTTAACCATTCCCTCGAGAAGTGATACTTGATGGGTATATGCTTGGTCTTGGAGTGAAATACATGATTCTTTGACACACTAATCACACTAGTATTATCACAATGAATTGGGATCGGTGCATTATATTTTACCTCCAAGTCTGCAAGTGTCTGAATTATCCATAATACTTGGGTACAACAAGTGGCAGCTGCAATGTATTCAACTTTTGTAGTCAATAAGGAAATGTAACCTTTCTTATTTCTCAACCATTATACAAGAGAATATCCTAAGAAGAATGCACCTCCACTCGTGATTTTCCTTTCATCCACGCAGTTAGCCCAATCAACATCTGAATAGACTGATAATTGAAAATTTTGATTCCTAGGATACCACAGGCCATAGTTCATTGTTCCTTTCAAGAATCTGAATATTATTTTGACAGCTAACAGATGTCTTTGTTTAAGTGCAGCCTGATACCTTCCTACCATTCCAACAACATGCATTATGTCTGGACGAGATGTTGTGATGTACAATAGGCTGCCTATCATAGACCTGTATGAAATATGATCAACATCAGGTGAGTCATCATCCTTGCTTAAATTGCATCCAATGACCATAGGTGTGCTCATAGGTGTAGAATATTCCATTTGAAACCTTTTCAACATTTCTGTTAGATATTTCTCCTGAGAAAGAAATATTCCTTCACACCTCTGAGTAATTTGCAGACCAAGAAAAAATGGCAGTTCCCCTATCATAGAAATTTCAAATTTAGACTACATGGATGAAGCAAACCATTGTACCAATGAAGCATTATTTCTTTCGAATATTATGTCATCTACATAGACCAACATAATGAGAAAATAATCACCCTTTGTTTTGATATATAGATTGTTGTCAATTGTTCCTCTCTTGAACCCTTTGTCTTGAAGATACTTATCTAGTCTGTAATACTAGGTATGAGGAGCTTGTTTCAATCCATATAAGGATTTTTTCAGCTTGCGGACAAAGTCAGGGTTATATGACAGTTGGAAACCCTCTGGTTGTTCCATATAGACTTCTTATTTTAGATCTCCATTTAGAAAAGATGACTTGACATCCATTTGATAGACTTTAAACTGTTTATGACACACATAGACAAGAAACATTCTAATAGCTCCTAATCTTTCTACGAGCGCATCAAAATCCAATCCTTCTATTTGAGAATATCCTTTGCAAACCAATCTAGCCTTATTTCTTACAATATTTCCTTTATCATTCATCTTGTTTTTGTAGACCCATTTGGATCCTGTTTTTGTTTGTTGGCCTAGGAGCAAGTTCCCAAGTGTCATTCTTTTCAATCTGGTCCAGTTCCTCATTCATTGATTCTAACCAATTTGCATCTTTAATGGCTTCATTAAAGTTCTTAGGTTCCACCATGGATATGAAGGCTATATGTGATTTCTCGGTGTCTTTGATTATCCTTCTCCTGGTTTGTACACCTTTGTCTTTCTCACCAATTATCTGACTTTCAGGATGATTCTTTTGAGTAATTCCGGAGGAAGGATTTGATGATGATTTTTGTCCTAACTCTTCTTGTCTGGGTGTCTCTTCTCCACCTGATTCATCATCTTCTTGTGACTCTAAGATTTGTTGTTCTTTATCTTCATTATTCTCATCATCTTTTTCATCTAGCTTAGTGCTTATTCTCTATTGATATTTTATAGGAGCTTCTTCATCAATTCGAACATCAATGCAGTCGACTAATTTATGCATTATTTTGTTAAATCATCTTTATCCTTTACTGTTCATTGCATATCCTAAGAAGATATCTTCATCAACTCTACTATCAATTTTTCCCAGATGATCATCATTATTCTTGATGTAGAATTTACTTCCAAATAATTTGAAGTGCTTGATTGATGCAGGTCGACCAAACCACAACTCATATGGAGTTTTATCACTGTTTGGCCTTAGATTCACTTTGTTTAGAAGATGAATGGTTGTGTGAACAACCTCCACCCAAAAGGTTTGTAAAATGTCTCTGTCACTCATCATAGCCCTTGCTATCTGTTGAACTAATCTATTTTGGCGTTCTACAACTCCATTTTGTTGAGGAGTACCTGGAATAGTATATTCTCTTTTAATTCAATGTCTGTCACAAAATTCTTTGAAATCTCTTGACAAAAATTCTCTTCCCCTATTTGAGTGAATTGCCTTTAACTTCCTTCCTGTCTGATTCTCATCTAAGACCTTAAACTATTTGAACTTCTCGAACATATCAGATTTTTCTCTCAGATAGGAAACCCACATAAGTCTGGAGAAGTCATCAATGACTAGCATAAAGTAACGTTCTCCTCCAGTTCCTTCCTTTCACAACGGTCCACACATATCCATATGAACATTTTGAAGTGGTTTCTATGAAGATGTGAAACTCTTCGATTTGAATTGAGCACGAGTCAACTTCCCCATTTGACATGATTCACATACAAAGTTATTAGGCTTATATATATTCTTGGAAGGTATTTCACAGCGCCTTCATTATTCAGTTTGAAAATATGATCAAAATTCAGGTGTCCAAGCCTTCTGTGCCATAACCAACTTTCATCAAGTTTGCTTAAATGACATTTCTCCTTATCTTCCTTCAGAACATACACATTGTTTTCAGTTCTAACCCATTTTGCAATCAACTGACCTGTGTTTACTGTCTTTATTTTACAATTCTTGTTAGTAAAAGTGACTTCACATCCTATGTCACATATCTGACTAACACTAAGAAGATTATGCTTTAAAACATCAAAAAATAATACATCTTGAGCTTTTCTTCTTCCATTACTTAAGCTTAGTATAC
>JASDQU011400424.1:78078-94918 GCA_032191745.1 Picea mariana | reverse complement strand
AAAACAAGATTATATGTTGATAGGTGAAAGAATGAAGAAGGAAAACATAAAATAGAATGTTCACTAAATAGAGATCCTCTCAATTTAATGAATCAACAAATACTTGAATATAAATTGATGGGCAAAATACAACAGATCCTCTACTGCTTAGGGATCCATAAATCATTGACAGCCTTTGATCCTCAAATCTGCAATATATTCAAATAATAATAAATATAAACAAAAGAGTTACAATCTGAAATCACAGCTCTCATGAGTCTCCAATACCAGTAATGCTTACAATCCTAAAATGCCCATAGGCTTACAAATGAACACACACAGGAAAATTGCCTGATGCATCTCTCTGTAGCCTCTCTTGGCTCATGAATCCCCTTCTCCAATAGAGATATGCTTTCTTAAATATAAAATATTATCCAAATAACCTTAGGATGTTGAATTCCATATCCTCCATTGGATTCTAAGCCTTGGAGATAGGTGGCAACAATCAAAGAGACAAAAATCCAACAAACCGCTAATTTTCAGGAATTTGTTGGAAATCATTAATAAATTGTTTCCACCTCATGCATGAGGCCTTTGATGGAGATAAATATTAGGTGTAGGTGTCCCTTGACATCTAACTAATCCTTGAGAATCCATTTGAATCCTCCTTGACAGGTGGAAACCTCCCAACAAGGCGAATACCAAAATCGTGACCTCTATAGCAAATTAGGTAGCGTCGTTGTGCAGATTCGGTAGCGCCACTTCTATGTCTAACATATCTCAATAAATAACACATTTTGAAAAAATGAGAGAGGTTTTTTTTATTTTTAATGTTATGAACAAAAACCTCCTCCATTTTTCAAAAATACTTTCTCAATTGTTCACAATATAAGTTTTAAGTTAGTGACTCAAAACTGGTAAAATAACTCTGCACAATTCGTTTACTGCCAGAATTTAGGTAGCGCCCGCTTGTGTGTCTGTGTGCAATTGGGTAGCACAAATCCGCAAGTGATTTTGATGCTTGAACTTGGAGATTGGGCATAACCCAATATAATTTCAATTTTCCCCAAAATAGATAAAATATACCATAACAATTGTATTCATTTGCCAAAATGAATAATGAAGGATTTATGCAACGCTGAGGCATAAACCAATCTTGTGCTAACACTTGGTACATGGTTTATGTATGTTATGGCACATGCTTGAGGCATATCTTTGGTACATGATTTATGGGTAATATGGCACATATATCTTGGCACATGGTTTGAGGCATATGTTGATGATGTTGGGCATATGTTTGAGAGATGTTCTTGATGATATTAGAATATGACTTATGCAAGTGAATCTAGTTTTTTTTATTATGATGTGATGATGATGATGTATCAATATCAATATCAATGACAGTGATAGGTTGATTATCAGCGATAGTGATAGATTGATTATCAGTGACAGGTTGATTATCAGTGACAGTGACAGGTTGAGTATCAGTGGCAGTGACAGGTTGATTTTTAGTGGCAGTGACAAGTTGATTATTAGTGATGGTTTCAGCGACAGGTTGAGTCTCCATTTATATTTCAGGGAGGAAGGAAGGGGCAAGGAAAGGGGGTTCTAGCCTCCTTCCATTTGGATCTGGATAATACAGGGAGTTGGAGCTTCCTTCAGGCTAGAGCTTGTAAATTAGGGGGTTGTATCCTCCTTCCAATTGGTTCTGGAGAATACAGGGAGTTGGAGCTTCCTTCAAGTTGGAGCCTGTAAATGAGGGGGTTGGAGCCTCCTTCCAATTGGAGCTAGAGAATTTAGGGAGTTGTAGCTTCCTTCGGGTTGGATCCTATAAAAAAGGGGTTGGAGCCTCCTTCCAGTTGGTGCTAGATAATTTTGGAAGTTGGTGCTTCCTATAAATGTAATATCTTATGATATATAAGAAAGCATTCCATGGTTTTCTCCCATATGGGTTTCCACGTAAAAATATCTTGTGCACTATGTATGATGTGATGCATTGTTGAATGGTACTATTTATGGTTATATGTTTATGACATGCTAAATGCAATCATAAGTGAATGGAATCATTGATAAGTTAATGTTGTGATTAACAATGGTAAAAAGTGCTCAATATTGATTCCCCCCCACACCCTCGTCCCCCCTCTCAATATTGGAAAATATTCCAACAAACCCCCCTTGCACCTGCCTCCCTAGGATTTCCTTTAGAAGCACCATCAAAGAAGAGAGTGAAACACAATTGGCTGTCCATCCAACACTGAAACTCAAAAGGTGAAATACGAAGTTGCCAGAATGATTTGTAAGTTACATTACTGCTAACCAAAAAATGTAAGTTAAAATTATCCATTTAGTTTTCCTCTAATGTGTCAAAATATTAAGGTGCCTCTAATATAAGCCTTATAGAGTTGATATTCTTAGACATATGGCCCAAAACTTTGGTGGCAACTAAGAAAGGTCGAAAATTATCTTCTTTGAAAATGGCATTGTTTCTTCCTAATCATAGTTTCCAACAGACAAACTGGGTAGATGACATCATACTCTTTTGAATAGAGGCTTGGATCTAAGTGATCCTTGGTAGTATACGCCCCACTTCCTCAAACGAGGTCTAACTAAAGACAGTTAGGAGACTTGATGATTCCATTCTAAAAATTCTAACTGCCAAACCCTCTTTTCAAAGTCACACTACAAAAATAAATGGGGAATGAATTCTAAATTATGTCAACACAAGGCACACTGGAAAGGAAAAAGGAAGCCTCTTTTGCAAATGTTTTCAATAGTAATAATTTTCCCGTGATCCAGAGTCTAGCAAAAGATATTTATCTTCGGAAGCCCATCGTTATGCCAAATGTTAGACTAAAAACTCAATTTATTAGGCATATTACCTTGAAGGAGTAAAACAGTGTATTCACCCTTTACCGAATACCAATTTGCTCCCCAACCCTTACTGTCCCTGGCATGCTTCTGAATTAGAGATGCACCATTTAACTTTAAAAGAAAAGGACCCACCAAATCCCTAAGGTGACATGGAACCTCCCCCAAATCCCAACCCAACCAAGAACTTAATGAATCCCAAATGGAGATGTCAAACAATGAAAAATTATTATTATGCTCAAGCAATAATCTGAGGGGAGAAAGAGATTGATCCTCCATCAATGGAGGATTCCCTAAGAATCTATCCTGCCAAATATTTATATTTCTCCCATTTCTAGGGGTCCGAGTGAGGGATTTTTTAATTAACGGAAGAGAGACCTTGAGAAGATTCTAAATTTGAGATCCATTATGAACCAAAGTGGTGCTATTGAGTCACCTCCTGCGATCTCCAGAGAAGTACTTTTTAAGAAGGGGTTGTTTCGACCAGTCCATTTCACCTGTAACTAGTCTTCAAAGAATTTTAGAGCTCGATGCAATATTAACAAGACCCAGATACCACACCCCCACCACCATGCTCCTTTGAAGATATTACAAGGGACCAATTTACTAAGTGGAAGCGCTCAAAATTTTACTTTCCCACTGCTAGAGGAATTTGCATATTGCTTGAGACAAAGCTTTTTTGTTACCTGTGGTGCCAATAGAGAGGAGAATTGAAACATTGGAAGCGCAGAGAGCACAGATTTCACCAATACCAATAAATATATTAGGTTTAACTAAAGAGCTCCTCGAGAAGTGAATTTCTCCTTAATTTTTAGGAAAATAGATTGTTAGGCTTCGGCAAGGAGAAATTGAAGACAAATTGGCATCCCTAAATATTTGAAGGATTTCCAACTTACTGAAAACGAGAATTGGAAGATGTTGGAAATGACCATGATAGAGTAGGCATTCATATTCCAAGCATACAACAGACTTTTATTTTTATTAATAAGACCTCCAAATACCTAAGAAAACTAATACAGAATGAGTTTGAATCTGGCAACAATAATTCTCAAAGCCCTTCCCAGAAGCGACATGTCATCCACAAATTGAGAATGATTAATTCGCTTAACACCTCTTGCAATCCTAAGACCTGGGATGGATCCTGCAATTCTTTCTCTTCCCAATCTTCTATTTAGAGCTTCATCCATCACAACATACAAGAGAGGAGAAAGAAGACAACCTTGGTGAATTCCCCTTGAGGATTTAAAAAAAAAAAAAATGGTCTACCATTAATAAGAGGAGATATCCACGGATTGTTGATGCAAGAGTCTATCCATCTAATAATATCTAAGCTAAATACAAATTTTCTCATAACTTCCTTAAGAAAACTATGTCTAACCCTATCGAAAGCATTTGCCATATCAATTTTGATTATCATACCTTTCTCACCTCTTGCTTTGTTAGAATGGATGGTCTCATGAACTACGATAATGTTATCCTAGATATACCTCTTTTCCACAAAACCACCTTGATTTGGGAGGATAAGATTACTTAATAAATTTTTGAGCATGTTTGCAATGAATTTCGACATGAGTTTGTAAGAAACATTACACAAAGAAATAGGCTTGAAGATGTCAAAAGAGGAAGTATTGTTTTCTCTTGGGATCAAAGCCAAAAAAATCTAAATTAGTTGCTCTACCCATTCTAGCAGATTTTTGCACATATTGAATCATCCTTACCAGATCAAATTTAATGATAGACCACCATCGTTTTTAGAAGTGTGCAGTACACTCATATGATCCAAGGGCCTTATCTGATTCAAATTGCTTAAGCACCTCAAAGATTTCCTCCTTTGTTCCTGGATTGACCAACTCTAATTTATCCTCCTCTGACACTAGAGATGGGATATGTGAGGTAATTGCTCACATAAAATCAAATTCTCTCCCCTAGTTTCAGAATAAGGGCTTCGAAATGATCTGTTCTTCTTGGACCAAGGCAAGAGTTACTAGATCTCTCTCTAGACTGTCCTAGATAACTTCCATCTGTTTTATAATATCCACCACTTCTACTTCTTGGGAATCGAATTTATCATTTTCCCATTGTTTTAAGGTGATCTTAGTAGCTTTGATTTTTTGCTCCCATACATGAACGAGAGAGCCCGAGATCCACTAACTCTAAGAACGAGAAATGAGGGGAAAGAAGGATAGTTCATCAATCCACAAGGGGTTAAACTGAAAGGGAATAGGACCTAAATTCTTGTCCTTCGAAAAGAACAAGGAAATAGGACAATGATTAGAGCTTACCCAAGGGAGAATATGAGAAACAAATGAACCATGGTTAGTCAGGAAAGAACTATGGACCAAAAAACAATCCAATCTACCTAAATATGCCATGGACCTACTCTTCTATTATTCCAGGTGAACTTGCCCTTGCTCGATTGAATATCAATCAGATCCAAGGAGGAAATGAGGTCTTTCATCCTTTATATGAAAGGATCTTTAACTATGGATCCCCCCTTTTTCTCATTCTTGTGAGGAATGGTATTAAAGCCTCGTACAATAATACAATTTTGGCTAAACCCTAACTATGATAACTCCATTAGGAAGTCCCAACAATCCAACTTTTCATGATAATTATTTTTCATATAGACATTAACCAAATGAATTTAAGTACCCAATGGTAGTTGCAATAGTTTAACCATGATACATTTATGTGTTTCAAAACTTAGTTCCAATTAAAAAAAATAGGGTTCCATAAGGTGCAGATACCCCTAGAGGACCCCCTGGCACTAACCAGTACACCCTTGCTTAATTTCCAAAACTGACTACTCTCATGAAGAACAACTAGGTCCCTTCTTTTTGTCTTCTGGATCAAAAGGAATTGAGGTTTCTTGACTCCAACAAGCTTTCTCATTGTCTCGCAGAAGGACTTGAGGTTTCTTCTTCTCCACAACCATGCGCTCAATCACTTTCTCATCCAAAAGGGGCACATGGGCAACAAGCTCTCGTTCTCTCTATTGTTGGTTTCCCTTGTCTTACTCTCCCATTTCTTCTTCCACATCCTCATCTTCCTCGAATAGGACTGGCTTAATGGCATCAACCTACCTGCTCTTGATTGTCAAATTGGCATCCCTCTAGATAGACTCAATCTTATGCCACTCTCGTAGCGCCCTAGCCCGCATCTCCTCCTCCATGGGTCGCTCGACTTTCTCCAAGATACCATTCTCGTCATCCATGTCGCCATAATAACTGGCATCAATTCACTTGTAAATCGCATACCTAGACCTCCTCTTCTTCACCTCGAGAGGCTTATCGAATATCTCTTTGATGCTGGGGATGAATTTCCCAGCCACGCTTGTACAATTGGTTGTTTGAAGATTGTAACATGCCATCTTATAGCAATCAATTGTACAAGTGTGGTTGGGATATTCCTCCCCAACATCAAAGAGTTGTTTAATAAGTCCTCCGAGGTGAAGAAGAGGAGGTCTAGGTATGTGATTTACAAGTGAATTGACGCTAGTTATTATGGTGACAGGGATGACAAGAACGGTATCTTGGAGAAATTCAAGTGGCCTATAGAGGAGGAGATGCAGGTCGAAGCGCTAAGGGAGTGGCAAAGGATCAAGTCTATCTAGAGGGAGGCCAGGTTGACAACCAAGAGCGGGGAGGTCATTTCCATTAAGTTGGTCCTATTCGAGGAAGATGAGGATGTGGTAGAAGAAATGGGAGAGTGGGACAAGGGAAACCAACAACAGAGAGAATGAGAATTTGTTTCCCATATGCCCCTTCTGGATGAGAAAGCGATTGAGCGGATGGTTGTGGAGAAGAAGAAACATGATGATATTTTTAGTAAGTACATGAGCGAGGATCTCATGGAGGAGTAGGTCGAGGTCAAGGAAATGCTTAATAGTTAGTGATAAGGCATGCTGACAAAGCTTATGTATTATCAGTTGTTTTTCCAAATATGCTTCTTAACTTATTTTAAATATACAATATGGATCTTAGGCCATTCTCGATGTTGACATAGTGTCATAATTAAGACATACACCAGGGTCCTTTCTTGTTAAATAGGGAAAAGGGGCACCGGCAAGCTCTGATCATAGAGCTTGGTAGTCTTAATTATACCAAAGTAGGGGCCAAGATGACAGACTTGGAAGGGAATGAAGTTGATGTGCCTGGTACCACTAGAAATGGCCTCGGTTACATATACTTCGGGTCTGTGAAATTCCTCCCCATCCCCAAAGAGTTATTCAATAAACTCCCTCGAGGTAGAAAAGAGAAGGTGTATGTATGTGATCTACAAGCAAATTGATGCCAGTTCATATTGTGGCTATATGAATGACGAGGATGGTATCTTGGAGAAAGTCGAGCGACCCATGGAGGAGGAGATGTGAGGCAGAGCACTGATGAAGTGGTAGAGGATCGATTCCATGCGCTAAATTATGGGAGTCACCGAAGAGTGACCTGTATTTTTTCCTTTGCAAAGAAAACCTCCACAAAATTTAACTGTGGAGTTTTGCATATGTTGATTGTGAATTAAATTGTTTTTCTTTTGGCTGCTCTTGTTGCTAGGCTTGGTGTCATTGTCATATCAGATTTACATAAAATTATTTTTAGGCACATATATATCTATAAAAACAAATTTAAAATATAAAACACAAACATATATAACTAATTTGTATCTATCAAGAACTGAAATTATTTATGTTTGCAAACAAAAAGTGAAAAAGCAATCGGTGTTATTAATAACTTCATACACACCCTTGTCGGTGCTCCATATCAAACATAAGGCACAAAACAACGGTGTGTTAAATTTAACACACCGATGCATCATTGTTAGTCAAGCACCGATATCTATAGCGGTGTGTTGTGATATATAGTGCATTGGTTAAGGGTTGTTATACAAAACAACCCACGATGCCTTTTCACATATGAACTGTGTAACTCAGGGCAGTTCTACGGAACGCACCGCTATAGAATTTGTCAATGATAGACCAAGTGGTGCACTTGGGTATATGAAACATACCAACATTTTATGTTCCTTTGAGCACCAGACATTTTTTAACAGTGCATTGTCTTTTCTCACACACCGGCAATGGGTGCATTTTAAAAGATACGCCACAGTGATAATTTTTTAAATATTTTTCTTGGTGCAACTCACTTAACCGCGCCGGTTCGTTTCATTGAATGTAATGCACCGACGCTCCATTTTAGCTTTGTATGTGTTGATACCAGTGTGTTTGTCTTATAACGCACCAGTAACGGGGCATCCCATAAAATGAACCGATATGGTAAATTATTATGTATTTTGCTCGTTGTGTTGTAGTACACAGCACTGGAGCGTTGTATTTATTTGACATACTGTGGAGACAAAATTGTGTTTCAAAAATAGGGCGATGCATTCAATTAATAGAACGCGTCGATGTGTTTATTTCGATTGGTGCACTTCCTAGGATCTCAGCGGTGCTTACCATAAGACACATTGCGTTGATAATTTGTGAAAATTTGGCATGGTGTCATGCTCTTTACAACATTGGTGTGTTGTTTGGACCTCGATGCACCGATAGGTTAAATTGTTTTATAGCAACTTAAGTGGTGTGATGTGTTAATACAAATGCACTAGTGCTACCATGTTATTGCAGCACTGTCGTTTTGTTTAACGGTGTGTTATGTTGTCAAGAGAACCTGTAACAGGCCATCCATCGAGATGCCCCATAGCACCGGTACATTTGGTTAACATAAAAGCACCCCTGCCCCAATTTTTATGGAATGTAAACACGGTGATGCACTTTCGCTAACTGACTGCACCAATGCGATATAGTTTCTAGAGTAGCAACATGATGTTTAGCAATGTGTCGTCTAGTATAATGCACCGATGCAGTTGTTGGCACTATGGGCACCGCTCTGTTGTATTTATTTATTGTAAATTAAGTGATGTGATGTGTTAAAGTGAACACATCAGTGCTATCGTGTTATTTAAGCACCGTCATTTTGTTTAGCGGTGTTTTGTGAAGCATAGAGCACCGAAGACAAGGAGTCAAAGGAAACGCCCTGCTATACCAAATTGGTCAATATATATTTCGGTGTGGTTTTGTTAATGGAACTAGTGCATTTGTTTAAAATGGTTGCACCACTTAGTTAAATTTTATGTGTCATATTTTGAGAGGTGCACTTGGTTAAATGGAACACATTGGTGCTTATGTGTTTGAAAATCACGTGCATGTTGTTTAATGGGTGTTGTCTTTTATAATGCACCAGATGCAGGTCATTTAAGTGGAAGCACTGGTTTAGTACGGTAAAAATTCGACGCACCAGCTACGATGCTTACTGTGAAGTTAGCACAGGACACACCGCTCTGGGGCAAGCTGAATCAAAATGGCACACATCGTGGAGTTGGAAATTGTTTTTTGAAAAAAGTCTCAAATTTCAAGTTAAATTCAAATTTTAAATAGATGAAAATGTTATTTAGAAGGTAATAAATAAATTACCTGGACTCTTATGTTTCGAAGAGGCATGGTTCCACCATTGAGAGGACATGAAAATTCATGGTTCCAAAAATTGGAAATGTGTGGAATTGACTGGTGGAGTTATCCAACTCGTCAAGGAGCACCGAAAACAAGGTGTCCTTGAAAACAGAGTAAGCATCGATGCTTTTCTGAGAGATTGGAAGCATGGGATGAGGTGTCACAATGAAAATTGGTTGGGTAAATTTTTTTTATTTACCCATACCGTGGTGCACCTTCAAACAATTTTATGCACCGGTACATAAGATTCAATGGCACTAGTGCGCTTTGATCAATGCTTGTTATTTTTTTATAACTTATGACAGTGAGTTTGAACACCTACACATCAGTGCATTATGTTTTAGTTGTGCACCAAGGTGGATGTATCGTAAAGGCGCACTGAACAAAAATATTTGCAAAAACCTTCAACTGCTCGCATACTCTAACAACCTCTTCTATGAACAATAACAATGTGTTTGAACATTTAAGCATCGGTGTGGTATGTTTTAGGTGTGCATCAGTGTGCATATACCTTAAAGGCACACCAAAAAAAAAAACCTTTGCTCGCCCACCTCTGTTATAAATAGCTAAGGGATAAATTTTTTAGGGAGGTTCCATAAAAACCTCTGCAAGAAGGTGTTCTCCTTGTAGTGGAGTTAAGAAAAATTAGGTCAAAAAATTTTCAGGTGTGAATGATGTAACAGAACATGAGTAATTTTCCCAATCCCGGTTCGGATGATGCGAGAGTGGCAGTTGCAGTCTCTCAATTTGGCTCCAAGGAAGAAAATAGGATTGAAGTGTCGAATTCTAATAAGACTTATGTGGCCCCTTTGGTCCCTTTAATTCATCCTTCTCCCTTGGATGCTAAGAATTATCCTCCTCTCCCCCCCCTCCCCAAAAAACTTGTGGTGTCAAGAGGAGCCCAGTCAGTCTCTCTAGTGAACCTCAACAAGGCTCCCTCCCGGTCTTCTGAACCCTCCCCGCTTTGTTTTCTTCAGTTTTATCCCATAGTCTCCCATCCCCCTGAAAAGAAAAGGCTCAACAGGCCTCTCCCCTCCCATCTCTCTCGGAGACCTCCCCGAGTCGTTCCTCCTCTTGTTCTTCATCTTCCCCCCTCTTCTCGTGAAGGGTCATCTTTAAAGGGGGGAAGCCTTCTCGTGAATGGTCATCTTTAAAGGGGGCTAGCCTTCTCCCTCATAATGCAAAAGTCAAGTCACTTTTGGTGGCAGGGTATGCTCTTATATCCAAAGTAGAAAAGATGGATCACTCCTATTCGATGGGGGGTTTAGCCTTGGAATATCACCTCCCTAATCTTATTGGTTGGAAGTCGTATTTTGTGGAAGCACAAAAACAGGTTGTGCAAGATATTAAAAAAGGCAAACAATATACCATTGTGTTGACAGAGGGGAAAATTCCCTCCTACAACAGGAGATAACTACTCGATCACAAGCCCCAATTAGACAATTTTTCATTTGGGATTGTAGTTTCCAACCGATTTCATGGGCTCGGTTTGACACTCAATAAGTTCTCTCTTTGAAAAGAGATTTATCATTTAAGCTTTGATATAAATGATCCTAAATTGCAGAAAATAAATCCTACCTATTGATCTTATCTCAATTGAGAGAAAAGTTTAATTGTGTGTAGATGTAAAGATTAATTCTTAAGATTCAAAATGAATTCGTAATCTGAAGAACTATAAAGCACAGTAACTGTCATTACTATGAATAGAATTTGACAGTCATGTCTACACCAAATCATTTAGTCAAAGAGGAGTTTTATTATTATGTAAGAGATGATATTGATATATAGAAGCGTATCTTTTGTTGACTATCAGTGCTAAGACTTGAACATAAATATCAAATAGAGACAAGAATGATGAGTGATAATCTTTTTAGAAATAATTCATGAAGTTTATTATACCATAAGTCCAATATATCAATGATTATCAATCATAGAATCAACTCGATAATAACGATGCCTCTCTCTTTTGATATACAATCAATTTGCAAAAAAAATGAGTTATTGAAAGAATTCGCATAAACCTAGAGTATAAGAATTTGTAAATTAACAAAAATGCAATATTTACAAATTTCACTACCACAAATGAATCTACCAATAAGACTGGGGTTTCTCCAATTTTATTCAAATTAATAAGAATAACGAATTTAAACGACATTCAAAACCCACAAAAAAAATGAATGTGTAAATAAAGCCTCACAATAATACTGAGACTAGGGTTTCTATTGCAACCACGTCTATTTTCCTTCTTAAGTGTGTTAAGACCTCTTCTACAAACCCTAAAATCACACCAAATTTTGTAGAACGATCTTATAACAGAATACCAACAATTTTGTGCTTTATTTGTTTTATGGTACTTCATTATTCTCTTTAATGGTACAACGAGCCTTGCTTCTGTACTTGGCATCAAACTCATTGTGGAAAGCTCTAATATGTTGTAATTTAACCTTTGCGATCTTGGGATATTGATCCTTAGCAATCTCATAATTATTTCAGTCAGATCTCATCCCTTATCTATCGACTATTCATTATATGTTTTTGGCATTACGTCCTTCAAAATTCAAGAGAGTTTGACACCTTTTTCTTGCACTTTTCGTGGCACAATCTACTTGAATTGGTTACCTATCTTCGGATTTGGTTCCCTTCTTAGTGATCTTTGTGGTGCGCTCCACCCTAACGAGTTGCGATTCAAATAAAAACAAAGAGTCAAATTTTCTTTAAAAGACTATAACCTATAACCTTTGCGTTGACAACCCATGAATTATGGAAACAAAACTTTTACATTAAAAATAGTGCAAAAGATTTGAATTCAATTATTTAAAAAGCACACCATATACAATCATTATTTTAATGATACCTCATTTTTATGAATATGGCATGTTGATAATCATTCAAACCCAAAAAAGGAATTTATAAGAAATCGATTTGTTTAGGTAACATATTTTATATTTAAAATATTTAACTTTTGGTAGTTTTGTAGTTCCATATTTGAGTTGGTAACATTATATGAGTTAGAGTACTGGGTGTTTCCAATTATGGAGTTTCTATTATCAACGTAATTTCACATAACTTTTAAATGAAGAAAATGGAATCAGTATCGCAAACCATGCATCGATCATTAGTTATTAGATGAATTGTTTTCAATGAGTTTAATATCCATCGTYAAAATAATCAATTTTGCATRACTTTTAAATGAAGGAAATGGAATCAGTATCGCAAACCATGCATCAATCATTAGCTATTAGATGATTTTTTTTCAATGAGTTTAATATYCATCGTTAAAATAATCAAACATTATTATCGAGCGAAATAGCATAAGAAATCAGTTTCCTTTGAAAATAAAGCCTCGTAAAAATTGATGCTTAGCTCAAACCAAAAACTATATGTTCACCAACACACATTGATATACACTTTCGAAGCGCGAAATGAATTCATATGAGAAAACTTTGATTTAGTAGATTTTATTCTATCAAAGAAGAGAAATTATAGAAAATGCATAATTTTTAAACAAAAATTCAGGGCTTGTAAAAATAACCCATTGTGCAAATCCCAAAACTATTAGCTCACTTTCATCCTTTGACATATACTTTTCATAGGCGTAGATTAATCATCTTAAAAATTGACTTTTAGTTAAATTATTTCGATCTACCAAAATGCCCAATTAATTCATTAACGCACCAAAGACCCAAACTTTGCGAGACTATCAGAACATCATGTTAATCCAATCTTTGGAAATCGAGGCATAGAATCAACTTGAATAAGTTCATATAAGCATGCAAAGCATGTTGAATGACCAGAGAGCGAAGAGACTCAAACAACGCAATTATAACATGACAATCCATCATCCCATGAAGATAAACCAAAAAGAAGCGAGGATACTAAAAACCCAAACACCAAAGGAATAAAACCACTAAAACAACCTATTAAACCAAACCAGATAAAACCAAAAGCAAACGAAAGTAGTGGTTTTCTAAAATTCAAATGGGGGTCACTTAATTTTTTTTAAATTTAAGGGGAGCTATTGAGGCCTCAACACATTGTTAAGGCCCTTGGAGTAGGGAAAGACCTCAAATGGTTCCCCCATGAAATTTATCTCATTTAACGCAAGAGGGGTAGGGGACACCCGCAAACAACTAGCCCTCAAATAGCTCATTGAACCACAACCCTAATTTTATTTTAATTCAAGAAACTATGGTGGAAGGTTCGAGAGCTAGATCATTTTTTTAATCTTTGTTGAAGTCTTAGTCTTTTTGCACTGTTGATGCAGATGGTCAGTCTGGTGGACTTATTACGAGATAGATCTCTACAATTAAAGCTCTACCCACCTCCACGCTCAATTATGTCATCTCAACCCATCTGGAAGACAAAAGCTCAAGCATAGGTATTGTCATCGTTAACATTTATGGCCCCTACAATAAGCGGTTATCTTTCTAGAATAATATTTTAGCTGCAAAGGTATTTGATGATCCTTTTACCCTCGTAGGAGGGGACTTCAATCTGACTCTATCTTCATGGGAATCATGGGGATTCAATGCTTGTTCGGATCCCTAAAGTGATTTTTTTTATCGTTTTTTGAATGACACAGATTGGTGGATTTGAAACCGGTGAAGCTTGTTCCTACATGGAGAAAATTTTGATCCAATGAGGCGACAATCTCAAAAATATTGGACCGATTTATGGTTTCAAAATATTTGCTATCCTATCCCTTCCTTTTCAAGTTCTGGGTTTCTACAGGTGGCATCTCTGATCACCTTCCTGTCTTATTCCAGATGACCTCGGGAGGAGAAAAGCCTCTCGCTCCCCTGAAATTTAATAACTTATAGTTATAGGAAGAAGATTTTTGAAAGATTATCATGGATTCTTTGACTCCCCTTTCAATGACGTTACATGGCTCATCTATGCAAAAGATGGCTAAAAATATCGCTCGTATCAAATCGGTAATGAAAAGATGGAGTAAAGTGTTTAAGAAAAAATCGCAATCCTCTTTAAAGGAGACAAAGTCTAACATTGAAAAGATAATGTTGAGATGCAACTTAGAATGTCGATCTAGCTTAATTATGTGAGCTCGAGGCTCGTCGTCACTCTATCCTAGAAATAGAGGAACCTACATGTTGATTGAAGAGAAGAGCTCTCTGGCTAAAGGAGGGTGATAATAACACTAAGTTTTTTCATCAATATTCCAACTACAGGAAGAACTTGAACATTATCTGGGAGATCACAAAATATGGTTCTATGGCTCATTCATTCAAGGACATCGGGAAGGAGGGTGCTCAGTTTTTTCAAAACTTATATCAAGAAATGAAAGGTTGTCCAATACATGAGATTATGGAAGTCATTTCTATTTTTTCACTTGTATTCTCAGAGGATATGAATAAGAAGACAAAAGAGGAGGTAACAAAAGTCAAAGTGTTAAGAGCTCTTTCGTCCATGCAAAAAGGTAAAAGATTGGGTCTTTATGGGCTTACGGTCGAATTTTTTATCGGATTCTATGATATTCTTAAGGATTAATTGCTAAAGTTAGTACATGAGTGTTGGACAGGCAGTTTTGGGATACAAGTTTGGGAAAATCCTAAGAATAGAAGAGGTGTGTAGAGGAGAAGAAGAAAGACTAGTGAGTGCGCAACTGAGGTTCATCCAGAAGTTCAATCCGCGGTAAGCGGAATAAAATCGAGAATAAAGCAAAGAGAAGAATAAAGCATAATAAAGCGGGAGAAAAGGAAGGATGACAACTCAATAGGCTAAAGATGGAAGGATGTGCAAAAACAAGAGGAAAAGTAGTCAGAGTGCAAAAGCATCATGTAGATAGAAAAGCAGAAGAAAGCATTCGAACAGCCAGTGAACTAGAGATGTCATGCAGTCTAATGAGGGTTTTGGGGGGAACCAAGTAGGGTTTTAAGCCCTATATGTATAAATATGTAATGGGTTGGGAGAATAGGGGTTCTTTCGTGTGGTTATTATCGGGAAGTATTGTGGAGTTTGTTCCAAACTACCGAGAATGCCTATCAGTAATAAGGTTGATAGGATAGGCGGGGAAGGCAGAGAATCAGTGTTTGAATGTAAGAGATGATGCAGAGAGAGAGAGAGGCTTGCACTACAGAGTAGCTAGGCTAGGAGAAGATAAAGATAAGCATGATATATCTTTGTAAGCACAGTAAGCAAGTCTGAAACCATTTCTAAACACCTAATAAAGAAGCCAGTCATTGTGGATGTAGCCCGAAGTTGGGTGAACCACGTTAAAGCTTGTGTTACATGTCTTTTATGTGAGTGTTGATGAATTATGCCTAGATGCATAGTAGATTAGCTTTGTCTTATGTTTAATCATTGTGCAATAATCATGATTGTTACAGCAATGATTTATGCAATGATCTGGAATATAATGATAGTATGAATCTGAATCACTAAGTAGGTAATACAGAACAAGGACATAATTATGCGCACAGAACTAACAAGGAAGAATGGAAAGAATGGTCACCTCCCATTCCCTCACTACTGCAGAAACTTGGTTCTTGTAGTCCCAATAGATACCTCGGGTGAGACTTCATATGTGCAAGCAGGTGATGCTCAAAGGGTCGGTGTCTGGTGGGTTTTGTTGGTCATAGATAACTCGAACCTAGAGTTTTACAAACTACGCACAGCACCAACAATGAGTCCCATGTTTCAAGAAAGGTCTTGGGTTCTCTCAATTTCACCTTCCTAGCTCTCATCCCCCAAAAACAAGAAGGGCTTATGTTTAATGATTTCAAGCCTATTTCATGTTGCAATGCCATTTACAAGTTGGTGGCTAAGTTCATAGCCATTAGACTTAAGCATATTCTAAGCGAGGTGATTTCAGAGGAACAATTTGGTTTTCTTTAGAAAAGAAAAATACATGATGTCCTCTCTTTAGCTCAATAGGCCCTTCATTTGATCAAGTCCTTGAAGTAGGTTGTGGCTATACTGAAGATTGATCTCTCAAAATCATATGACAGGGTCAGTTGGACTTTCCTTCTCCTTGTCCTCCTGAATATTGGATTGCATCTCCCCATTGTCAATTGGATAATGGGTTGCATGAACTCGACATAAATTACAATCCTTATTAATGGATCCCCCTCGAGATTCTTTCGGGCATCTAGGGGTATTTAATAGGGGTGTCATTTGTCTCCCTTTCTCTTTCTCGTTATCATTGAGGTTCTAAGCAAGTTCTTAATCGAAGCAACACAAAATGGGAAGCTTAGTGGAGTGAAGGTGTTGGAGTCTAAATCATTATCCCATCTGCTTTTTGTGGATGACGTCTTGTTTTTTGTTCAGGAGTCCTCTTGCAAATTTCCAGTTTTAAACAATATTTTGGACACATATGGTCGTGCCATAGGTATGGAAATTAATTTTTATATGTCCTGTTTTATTTCTTACCATTATCGAATGCATCTCTCAAACATTTAGAAGAATCCCTCCCTTCTCCCCAAAATTTGTTAGATGTGGATTTTAAATATTTGGGGTTCTTCTTAAATCCCAATG